>BQNB010034269.1:1414-51732 GCA_026074375.1 Tanacetum coccineum
AGAGATAATTAATAATAAAACGTAAATGTATATATGAAGAAAATGAGAGAGTATTGGATCTTATGAAGTAATTAGTTTTAATCCTTTTTCTCTTTTAAGCTTTATCAGATAATCATATAAAACTAATATCTTATCAAATTATAATTCTAACTAATAAGCTCATAACTATTAAAAACTTCTATTGATAAATTAAGCTTTGTTAATATATAGTAGTATAATAAAGTAGGTGACATGTTCTAGTTGAGATGCTAAAATAAGCTAACTCTGTCCTTTGTCCTGGAGTAATCAGATACAACTCTTACCTCATCAAAAGCCTCAAATATGTCAATGCTCGGCTGGTGGATGGTACAAACAATTGTTTGACCTGTATCAACAATATTTTTCACAGCGCGCATGACAATGGCAGCTGATCTGGCATCCAGTCCCGTTGTAGGTTCATCCATAAATATAATGGATGGATTGGCCACAACTTCCACAGCAATTGTGAGCCTCTTACGTTGCTCAGTCGATAGACCACTAACTCCGGGAATGCCAACCAATGCATCTTTTATGGCATAAAGCTCAACTGTCTCCAGGATTTCTTCAATAAATCTCTGTAGGTGGCATCAAAAAATCTTACACCTAGTATTTGAATAATTCATGCAGAAGTATTTTAATATATATATATATATATATATATATATATATATATATATATATATATATATGTATAATATATCTATATATATCATTACGTATTTTGTATTTAAATCAATCAATGATATGCCGAGCCAAGAGCAAATATGACTGATTCTAACTGTTATTTGGGGGTGTTGTAATAGTTTGCTCACAGTAACCCAAAATCCTAGCAAAGGTATCTTGGACTTTAGGGTAACCACCAATTTTAATATCTCCTTCAATGGTGCCACTGGTTTTCCTTCCAGCAAGAACATCAAGAAGTGTTGTTTTCCTGGCACCACTTACACCCATCAATGCTGTAAGAACACCAGGTCTAAAAGCCCCTGTTATATCATATAGCAACTGAAGCCTTTTCTCGGTGAATCCATGCTTTCTCATTCCCTGACATCAAACGAAAATGACCTGCTTATAACAAACTGAGCAACAGATATCCAATATTCAAGATTTAGATATACAATTGTAAACAATTACCGGCGGGGGTTCAACATGGTACTGCAGATTTTAGAAGGTAATCGTTAGTGGTTCAAATGGTAACACTACTATTGATGTTATGACATGTCCCATCCATGCAGATGAAATAACATTTTACAAATTACTGGCTAGTGGAAAGTAGACTCAACTCCAAGGCATATGGGAGTACTATATATAAAATAGTTATAAGTCATGTTAAAAACATCGAATAAAATGAAATGTAAAACAGACAAAAGAATATTCTAACCTTCATAAGGCTGGGAGTATTGGGCCATACCCAGCCCAACGGGTTAATCCCAACCCGCTGTCACTTTTGACAGTTACAAAAACAGTTACTAGGCAGTTACAAGAGAACAGTCACAAGGGTTCAGGAACACGAACCATTGCAACACTTCAATCACGCCTATTCAATTAGTATATATATCCAGTTCATATGTATTTAGAAAGATGATGACAGAATATTAATTATTACACAAGTTTAATTCAATCAAAAATTTCGGTATATTTTGATTAAGTTAGAACATCGATCCAAGTTTTTTTTCTTTTCAACATTTGGCATCAGAGCTTTTGGTTGATTAAACCAAAATCATCATATACCGTGTTGTGTTCGTTTCGAATCAAGAAAGAAAACCGTAGCAAATTTTTCCGGAAAAACATCTTGCAAATCACAAACACAAATCATAAATCATCTCTGTGTTTTGTATAAACAGTTTTTCGTATTGGGCAAATCCATCAATTGCCACCAAGTGATTTAATCACTGGCAACAAAGGGTTTCACCCATAAACATAATCGGAAAAATCGTAACCCCGAAAATCAAAGGGTTAGGCCACTTTTCAGATTCAAAAATAAAATAGAACCACAGAAATTTAACCACAAATTTTGGATAACGAAAGGTCATCACAAGAAACGGACGAAAGAATCAAAAAGGAACAAACACACCTTTTGAAGAATCGATAAATCAAACCCCAGCCGCTTCATGAACATAGTTGATTCGTGTGTTATCATCCAAATAAAAACCCATAACAAAACGGCGTTTTTTTCACCAAGATCCCCAAATATAAGCTTAACCTCAAACTTTCCGCACAATCGGATCAAAGGAATCAGTGGTTACGAACACAAGAAGGAGAAAGCGCGAAACATAATCGTGCCATCTCAAACGCGGAACCGAATCCACCGGAGAAAAAAGAAGAGTTAGGGACCAAAGCCCTCAAGGAGACAAACCCCACAGAGGAGACGAACTCCACACACAGACAGAAAGAGGCGGACAAAACAAAGGGACACACAAGGGTTATAATAACCCTAGGAGGTTTTACAAAACCAACCCCTCCACTTTTCATTTTTTATATATCACTTTTAGATATATATATATATAGGCTTTTTACATAAGTTACCCCTCAATTCTAGATTAGTAACTTTTTGCCTAAAACCCGAAGATTGAAATATAGTAGCCTAGGAATTTCTGCCTACTATATTTAGAGAATAATTTTTAAGGAGTAATTAACCTTTAAAGAGGTTATTCGTTTTTAGAATATAAATAGCCAACCAAGGGTTCAGTTTTTGGAATAAACAAAAACTAGTCCCCGCTAATATTGATAGTCCTTTAAAGGCACAAAAAAAAAAGCAAAAGTAACTCACGCACAAATTCGACATAATAACACAAAAACACACTAAGTGTGTTTAGGAATTTTATTTTATTTGTGTGAGATCTTTATTTAGTCATCCTAAATATACGAAAGAAAAAGTGGATATACTTCGAAGAAGGAAGTAAGGTACTACAAGTACAAAAATACAAGTATAACACCACAAATTCAATGTCCAATTTAACTTAAAAAAAAAAAAACCCTCGAATTACTCACTATGGGCAATTCGAATGCAAATTATCCTCGAAGCGAACGGTTTATGGGAAATGATAGAACCCAATGAAAAAACCCAAGCAGACAACAAAAAAGACAAAACTGCTATCGCATTCCTTTATCAAGCCTTACCAGAAAAACAACAGCTTCAAATCACAAAACACAAAACCGCAAAAGCCATATGGATGGCCTTAAAAAACAAGACACATAGGAGAAGAAAAGAGTCCAACAAGCAATGGTGCAAACAACTCAAATAATCCAAATTGAGTGCTACTACATGAAGAAGACGAGACATCGATACCCTTCATGTCACCACAAAACTAACAACACCTTAGTAAACAAAGCAGCTAGTCATAGGGCATACCATGAAGATTAAACACTAGTACGTAAACTAATAAACAAACGCCAGTAAAACCCCCCCGATAGGTATCTGCAAATAGTTGCGTCAATAGAACAATACTCAGATCTAGATGAAATGACTTTAGAAGAAGCAATTGGTAACTTAAGGACATATTAAGAAAGAATTAAGTAATAAGAAAGGCAGAACAAAGTGAATCCATCAAGAAAAATTGATGTCACAACGACATGAAAAATAAAGGAAAATATTTTTAGAGGACGTGGACGTGGAAGGCATAATTCTCACATGAAAGAAATCATGAGCATATAAGCAAAAGTAGGAAAGATGGAGAACCTCTCATTAGGAGTTATGATAAAAATAACTTCAAGAAATCAACTTTATGAATACTAAGCAAAAAGTAAAATGCTATAAATTCAAGAAATTAGGCACATTGCACCTAACTGTCCACTAAAGACAAGACCAACGAGCAAATCTAATCTCGAGTTGAATTAAGACTTGGACCCGACCTTATTACTGGCCCAAATTTGAGAGTTGAAGAGCAAGAGGTCTCCGCTACAATAGAAGAAAAGAGGATATAATAAAGAACCGAATATGAATATCTAATGGTATTTAAAACATGGAGCTAGTAATCCATATACTGGAAAAAGAGAACATTTTAAGGAATTAGATGAGACGGTTAGTGGAAAATAAAGATTCGGAGATTGGTTTCATAATATATAGAGATTAAGGAAAAGGTTCAATCATAAATAGAATGTGATAAGAGAAACAAAGAAATCACATCACTGTAATATTACCATTCCTAGACTTTGAAAAGCAACTTATTGAGCTTGTACAATTCATGAAATTGGTTGCAAAGTTCGTAAATGAAGACGACAATTAACGACTTTTTATGACAATGGACAAACCAAATCTTCATGAAAATCACACGACAGAAAAATCGACTATATAAGGCGAATCTAAGGATAGGTACACCTGTTTGCTTACTAGCAAACTTGAAGGAAGATACATGGTTATGGCATGCAAGACTAGGACATCTCAACTTCGAGTCACTAAAATCAATGGCTCAAAGAGATTTAGTCCACGGAATACCCGCCATTAAACATACAACACAAATTTGTGATGTTTGTTTGATTGGTAAACATAGCAGAGCGCCATTCCCAAAGAAAGCAAAAGCTAGATCCACATCACCTTTAGATTTGGTATATGGAGATTTATGTGGACCAATCACACCACCAACACCTTCCGGAAAGAAATACAGATCTTGTAGTAAGATGACTACTCAAGCCTATATGTGAGCATATTTCTTAAAGTAGTTACGAAAGATCAAGCATTCATATGATACTTTCAAGGAAATAAAGAAATCTATCTACTGAAAATGAAATTAAGGACAACATAAAAATGATGAGAACGAGGATCGAGGAGGGAAAATTCCATCAAACAAACGAATTTCATCACAATATTGTAATGAAAACGGCATATGCACACTACAACCTTACTACTGGCACCTTACTCTCGCCACAATAAAAATGGAGTAGTTGAGAAGAAGAATAGGACAATCAGTCCACAACTAGAAGTATGATGAAATCAACAAACCTGCCATCAAAAATTTTTGGGCAGAAAAGCTGTTAGACACGCAATAAATACATCCCTAAATAGTGTTTCCCCTACGAAAGCACTAGAAGGAATCACCCCATACATAGCAATTAAACAAAGGAAGCGCAAACCTTAAAAAATCTAAGAATTTCTCCTTCGGCTTCAATAGCATATGCCGAAGGTACCATCACAACAACTGACTAAATTTAGATTATAGAAGCATTAAAATGGTATATACTTAGGATCACGAACAAGGATCGAAAGCTTAATCGCTTTGGAGATAATAGATCCAACCACACAAAGTTATGTTTTATAGAGATGTGAAAAGTTTCAAGGAGAATGAAACATGGGATTATTGGAAAGGACTATATAGGTTATATTGTGAGAGGTGATCACACCAATGACGAACCCTGATGGTGACAAACTTCAATATAGGAGACCCTGAAGTCACAAATGAACATCCTGATCAAGAAACTCAACCAAATGAAGACGATAATGAGGTTTCCCGACAATAATGATTTGATGATGATTACGCCATCACCAACTAAGACCTCACCTTCTCCCTCTACATTCTCAAACAAACACCGATCACACATCATCAACTCGATCATACAGAAGTAAAATTTCCCAAAGCCACAACCTAACAACCTCAAACACAATTAAACTATCAAAGAGGACCATGATTCAATTCAAATCATAGATTCACCATCACACTTTTGGATCGACACCTGCCGAAAACGGCCATTAAGAGGTTTAGAACATTAAAAGGACTTTAAAATATTATACGAAGAAACACCGAGGAATATACTATTAGTTGAAGATGAACCAAGAAACTCACAGAAGGAAGGCTAAAGCATTCAAAGCGATCAAAAATGGAATTAAAGCAATGAATGGTCCGGAGTTAGATTCCCATCAATAATACAATACATAGGAAATTAACTAACTACTTTAACCCCATGAGGACATAAAGGCATAATAGGCTTAAAATGGTATTCAAGACACAAGAGATATGCTAATGGAAGGATATAATCCATAGTTGGAACTATTAAGAGGATTAACTAAACAGGAGGACCCCACTACTCTTTAAAATAGCTAACAATCTTCTTCTCCACGCAAAAACACTTAGATTTAGCTAAGTCCAAAAGGCCTACCATACAAGAGCATAGACATTAGACTTATTGAACGGAACACTTATTCGGCAACAAACCAGAACAAGAATGGAAACAACTCCAAATTCGTTCTCAATCCGTAACTACTTATATTCACTCGTCCTACTCTGCCATAAGAAACAACATACAACATACACATAGAAGACACAACCTGTAAAAAAAAGGTTAATTAAACCACACTGAATGTTAGACTCAACCAACCACTTCCCATCACGTTCTAACTACCCACCACCCCCCACCCCCAACCACACACCATACACAACAGTCCACAAATTAACACCACACACCCCCCCAATATTCGCAATCCCCCACTAACACCCACCCCCCAACCATGCCCATCTTCACCCCCCAACCTTCTCCCCCCCCATAAACAACTAACATAAAACCTAAAGAGCTCGTCGTTCAAACCCAATCAATTTGTCCGACCCAATCACCTTTGACCACCGAATACAGTAAAAAATCTTCTAAAATCTATACCCATATTACGAACGTATAACAAAATAACACTATTCTTCACATATCTTCTTACAACAAAACAAATCATATACAAATTACATAGACAAAAAATGCAGGGATTGAAAAAAAGAGAAATTATACTGTCTCGCAATCTACCAATTGCATCAAACCCCAAAAAAATAACCACCATAAGTTTGTCTGTTTCCACACACAAGCAATGTTGTTCCATTCAAACCAATTATCAGTAACACAAAAAAGTACAAATTTCAGTTAAATATGTGAGAATACAGATCGATTACCTTTTCCGACTATTGCACGTAAGGCGTAATTATTTAAGTTCTGTTAATGACACATTCGAACAATTGATTTTCAACAAACACAAGTCTTAGAAGTCCTATAATTGTTTGTTGTTGTAGTAAACAAAAGCATGCCTCTTTTGATTTTTCTACCCTACTATTTTGAATTTTTTTAAACAAACAAAAAATGTTTATCATTTAGCATATTTAGCACATATCGGTTAATCGGGTTAACCGAACAACCAGAACAAAGGATACATGGTTGAACTATATTATATTTAGCACATCTAGGTTAATCGGGTCGACCCGAACAACCAAGAACATGATTAATCATTTTCATAATTTTATATTCATACACGCTACCCCTATATTTTTGTTTTTCCAAATTGGCCTGCGGTAGCTAACATGGCATAAATATTACTAATATTAACCACCATCACAAGACAAAAGATTCAAAAAACATATAAAACCAAACAACAAAACAAATATTATCATTGTTCTTCCCACCAATGGCTTCTTTACAGTTTACTTCTTTCTCATCAACTTATTACACCAAAATTTCTCAGCCAGACGTCAAACTAGTCCAGTTCCGAAAACCTCTTTCCGTCCGATGCTCCGCTGGAGACTCGTCGTCGCCAGATTTTGATGCTAAAGTTTTCAGGCATAATTTGACTAGAAGTGAGAATTATAATAGGAAAGGGTTCGGACGTAAGAAGGAGACTCTTGAGCTTATAAATCAAGAATTTACTAGTAAGAACCATGCTATGTATTTTATTTCTTGTTGATATGTTATATGAATTTAAAGATTATAGTAGGCCGCAAACATAAAACTTAAGAACAAGAAGAGATTTATTAGTATGATACTTAATCGATTCATTAATTTACAGTAGTTTGATTGTGGTTATATATGCCAAAAATTGGCAACGTAACTCAAAGTACTAGATTTAATGTAGCAATTATATTAATTTTAATAAATATAAACATACTAATTAACAAAGTGGACAAAGTTTTGTGACAAACTATAATAGTAATGAGGACAATTAAAATGAGACGCATAAAGTATAAGAACTTAAAATTATAAATGTAAATCTATATAATGATAAAGTTTTATGCAAAATCTATAATCTATTTATAATTTTTAATAATAATGTATAAAAAATTGAGTTTGATGACATATATGTTAGTATTGATAATTATAACATAAATGTTAGTATTATAATTATAAAATTATATTTTTTATTACAAAAATTCTAATAAAATCAAGAATACTCTATAGAATTATAAATGTAATGTAATGTAATGTGAATGTAATATAAAAATTGAGTTTCATGTCATAAATGTCATAATTGTTAAATTATCATTTAATTATTAATATTTACAAAAATAAATATAAGAATTTAGAATCATAAATCTATAATATATTTCATGCCATAAATTATAGTCTTAGTATTAATATTTGGATTTAAAATTATAAATATAAATTTTTATTATATAAGAACTAAATGCATATATAAAACCGTAAAAGTTGTGTTTTTTAAAACGGACTCATTTATCACTCATTTTTATTGAAAATCAACCAATCAACCATAATCCCGGATACATTTGACTTGACCCACCCCGCCCTCTATGTATATATTTTTTTGACACAAGTTCATTTGTTAATATTTTCATATGAACTCGTTTGTCATATAGAAAATCAACCAATTTACTTAACATGAATAATTTTGACTTGACGCCCTTTATATATATTTTTTTGTTCCGTGAACATATGTTTTAATGTTATTAACACAAATTATAGTTTAATCTTTTATATTTTAACTTGTGAACATATGTTTTAAATAAAAATTGTGTTGTGATTATAAAAAAGAGTGATCTTTTAATCATAAATAACACTCGTGCATGACAATGGTCAAAATGCATAGTTTTCAATAAAAAACTTGTCCTCAATAGTTATGATAATTAAAATGGTATAGTTTAAAAAAAAAGGTATAAAATTTAAAATTATTCCATGGTCAACAGGAGGAGGCAGCACATTTGATAAATAGTAATATATTCATGCACATTACCACTAAAATTAAAAACTAAAAAGGGTATAAATTTTAAATTATTCCATCATAAACCAGACAAAAGATTCATAACATATAAAAAAACCAAACAAAACACACACACTTCATTCTTGTTCTTGTCTCCAATGGCTTCTCTACAATTTACTCCTTTCTCATCAACTTACACAAAACTATCTCAAGCCGACATCAAACTAGTCCAGAGTCGGACGCCTCTCTTGGTCCGATGCTGTGTTGGAGACTCGCCGAACTTTGATGCCAAAGTTTTTCGGCATAATTTGACTAGAAGCGAGAATTATAATAGGAAAGGCTTCGGACGTAAGAAGGAAACTCTTGAGCTTATGAATCAAGAGTTTACTAGTAAGGATCATGTCTTATTCGTTTAAATTCGTATTAGAATAGAATTTGTAACGCGTGATTGACTTGTCTTAAGTTAATTACACTAGTTTAGCAGAAAGTTGAAATTTATCTGAAGTGACTGTAACTTATATGTCGAAAATTGCCAAGTTAGCATAAAGTACGAAAAAATTTGTAAGAAAAAAATGGAATTATCGTCAAAATTGGACAGTTTTGAGAAATTTGGTATAGTCAAATAGCAACTACTGAGCATTGGCGAAGCCTGAGCTGTTGGTGGGGATGACACTCTCATAGAGTGGCCAGCGCCACAGGAGGAAAAATCGGACTCAGAATTTTAGGCCTAGAATATCGACTTTTCTGTAGCAAGAGTAAATCCTAGCCAAGATTGACTTATTAGCGCAGCGGTGGATGAAAGTCGATCACATTAATCAGCTGAATTTAGTATGACAGAAATGCAGTTTTTTTGATTAAATTTTATTGTTTGAGATTGACTGACTTGAGCTATGTTGATTTGCTGATGTGTAAACTTCTATAAGGTGGCGAGATCATCAAGACCCTGAAGGAGAACAATAATGAATACACATGGGGAAATGTGACCGTGAAGCTTGCAGAAGCTTACGGGTTTTGCTGGGGTGTTGAGCGTGCAGTTCAGATTGCTTACGAAGCAAGGAAACAGTTCCCCGATGAGAAGATTTGGATCACAAATGAGATCATTCACAACCCTACTGTTAATAAGGTATGTTTGGGGCTGCTTATTAAAATGTTTATCTGTCTATTGTTTCTAAAAATAAGCTGTTTTCAATACTCATTTTGGGGTTGTTTATTCCAAACTGCTTATCTCACTCACAAATAATCATATAAGCAATCCCAAACACCCTTACAAACAGGTTTTCTGCTGTTTTATTAGTCTTTTTTTTTTGGAACGACAATTTGTGGCTACATGACCCCTAGCCCAGAAGGCGTAGTAGGCCACACAACCAGGTTGGGTCCAGCCCAGAAGGCAATGGCACCCTTCCCTTTACACACGCGGGAGGAAACCCCTATCGCCCTAGACAAGACTCGAACATGAGACCTTGCCTAGGAGGGTAAAACCTCCATACCATTGGACCAAATGCCCGTTGGTTTGTTTTATTAGTCTATATATACTCGTATCTTATTTTTTCCTGATTCCACTCCCACATATAGACTTGAGTCTATCTATTTAAGAGGTTTGTCTGTATCGCCAAAAAGTGTTCCACATTCATTTTCAGCAGACCGTAATCATAATTCTAGTACTTATATTTGTCTGTCATTTAAATGACGGATGTATCCTGAAAAACTTTTTTAATGTAGAGGCTTGAGGAGATGGAGGTTAAAGACATTCCCGTCAAGGATGGAGTGAAACAGTTTGACGTCATTGATAAGGGTGACGTTGTAGTTCTGCCTGCTTTCGGGGCTGCAGTCAACGAGATGTTGACTTTGAGTAATAAAGGAGTTCAAATAGTTGATACAACATGCCCTTGGGTATCTAAGGTGTGGAATTCCGTTGAAAAGCACAAAAAGGGGGATTATACTTCTATAATTCATGGTAAATATTCTCATGAGGAGACCGTGGCAACAGCATCCTTTGCGGGAAAGTATGTGATCGTGAAGAACATGGATGAGGTATACTTGCCGTTTCTTCATAATTCTATTAAACTTTTATCGAATTATCAACCATCTTATGTTTTACGAAATGCTTTTTGTTTCCAACCTAAACCTAGGCTACATATGTGTGCGATTACATCCTTGGTGGTAAACTTAATGGATCTAGCTCAACAAAAGAAGCTTTTCTAGAGGTATATTATCTTATGAACTTGTTTATGTTTACGTTTTTTTTTTGTATTTATTTTACAGATATATAAACACTTCCCAATATTGGATACTTGCAGAAATTCAAGTTTGCAGTTTCAAAAGATTTTAACCCGGACACTGATCTTGTCAAGGCTGGTGTAGCAAACCAAACTACAATGCTAAAGGGAGAAACAGAGGAGATTGGTCCGTTTCAAATTTAACAATTTACGAGTATTACATACGTGTCTTGAGTTCTGATGCTTAGATAATTTTTTTTCATTTTTGTAGGGAAACTAGTAGAGAGGACCATGATCCGTAAATATGGGGTAGCAAATGCTACCGAACACTTTATAAGCTTCAACACTATCTGTGATGCTACTCAAGTATGCGTTTCCCTTATCTACAAAACGAAAATAGCATTTCGACCCATATACTTAATATGCGTTAATAATGGCACAAATGAGTAAAAAAAAGGCACAAAATATGTAATGGGTCAACACAGCCTGTTTTGACCCGTTACCCAATCTACTTAAACCACTTGCCACCTATTAGAAAAACTTCCAGATTCAGGATTGAAATTTTAACTAAATATATTTCATTTTTAGGAGCGCCAAGATGCGATGTATAAATTAGTGGAAGAAAAGATGGATCTTATATTGGTAGTTGGTGGATGGAACTCGAGCAATACTTCACACTTGCAAGAGATTCCAGAAGATCGTGGTATTCCATCTTACTGGGTCGACAGTGAACAAAGGGTCGGTCCTGGAAACCACATTGCTTACAAATTGATGGTAATATCTTTAAATTTAATGTTAAATTTTTAGTGTAGCTAATTTATTCTCAGTTCATGTATATTCAAACCGTCTTACTGTACCAGCATGGCGAGCTGGTTGAGAAAGAAAACTGGCTACCAAAGGGCCATGTAACTATTGGTGTCACTTCTGGTGCATCTACTCCTGACAAGGTAAATCTCATCTCGGGCTTTTATATTTTTAATTTTGTTCGGTATTAACCTTATCGTGTTTATGACCTGATTTTCATGCATTCACTGGACTTTTGTAGGTCGTTGAAGATGTTCTTGCAAGGGTATTTGAGATAAAACGTGAAGAATCCCTGCAACTAGCTTAAATATCTTTTATATTGGTAAAAGCTAAAGATACTCTATGTATTATCCGTCTATACTTGTTTGTAACTTGTTTGAGTGATCAACGAGGGTAATTTGGTCATTTCATATATTTTATCATTTTTCTTCTAACTAATTATTTCTATTAATGTCCATTTACCCTTTTTAGTTACAATATCGTAGAAACAGTAGCTTATCAATATACTATATAGTAGGAGATAAACTGTTGGATCGGAATGTTCAAACGCAATCAAAATATACCAAATGTAAAGATTTTTATATAATCTAATCTGTCATCATCGTTTACAAGTACAAATCCGAGTTCTATATATATGTAATGAAAAGGTGCGTTCTAAGGGTTGTGTCGGTTGATGAACCGATGCATCCCTTGGTGAAATAACTGTAAAACGGTTATATAACCGTTTTTCTATAACTGTCATATTTGACAGCGGGTATGATTACCCATTGGGTTGGGTTTGACCCGATTTGACCCAATATTCTCCCTCCTAATCATAAGCGCTGTGGCTTAGATCTTTTAGTCCTATGAGCTGTCTCATGGTTAAGAATTTGATCTTCGGGAGTGCCTGAGTAACCAAGTTCTCAGTTTCTTGTTCAAGATTCTTCCTGAGAGCTTCAGCTTCCTCATTAGCTTCCTTTTCTTGCCTTTGAAGTCTTGCAAGATCATCCAAAAAGACTTGTTCTTCCTCTCTTGGACCTCCTATCTTGTTATCTGATTTTGGAGCAAAAGGGTTTGTTGAATAGGAATGCCATATTGGGAGTTCAAAGCAGTCTTGAACAGATTCATCTTCTTTTTCAGAATCCCCTGCATCAATCTTGTCTTTTGTGCCTGTATTTTGGTTAGATTCTTGTTGACTTGTGAGTATGTCTGCTTTCTGGTATTCTCCACTTACGAATTCGACTTGTATGTCTTCTCTTTCGACGCATTCTCTAATGAAGTGATACTTCGTGTCGATGTGTTTGCTTCTTCCATGAAATACTGGATTCTTCATAAGTGCTATTGCAGACTTGTTGTCAACTTGTATTGTAATCTTCTCTTCTTGAGTGTGTGTAAGCTTGCTTAGTAATCTTTTTAACCATAATGCTTGTGTTGCTGCTGCTGTTGCTGCGATGAATTCTGATTCACATGATGATAATGCTACAGTGGCTTGTTTTTGTGTACTCCAGCTGATTGGTGATTCTCCATAGTAGAATATTATGCCGGTAGTTCCTTTTCCTTCTTGAGTGTTGACTCCGTAGCTACTGTCGCTGTATCCATGTATCTTGTTTCCTCCGTTATGCTTGTAGGTGATTCCATGATCCTTTGTTCCTTTTACATAGCGTAGTACTTGCCTTATAGCTTTCATATGTTGCTCTCTTGGTTCTTGCATAAAACGACTAAGTAATCCTACAGAATAACTTAAGTCGGGTCTCGTGTGAAGCAGATATCTTAAGCATCCAATCAAGCTTCGATATTCGGTTGAGTTGACCATTGTTCCTTCTGTAATCTTTGTTAATCTTGTGCCTGGGTCCATTGGTATCAATGTCTCGTTGCAGTCTATCATTCCAGCTTCCTTTAAGATTTTGCTTGCGTATGCTGATTGCTTTATCGATATGTCACCATTGGTCTGTGTGACTTCTATGCCTAAATAGTAGGCTAATAATCCTAGATCGCTCATTTCGAATTTTTCTTCCATTTGAGCTTTGAACTTGTCAATTTCCTTCTTTGGTGTGCCGGTAATGATTAGATCATCTACATAGACTCCTATTAGCAGTATCGAGTCTTTTGATTTCTTAGTGTAGATGGCTTGCTCCAGTGCGCATTTCTTGAAATCTAATGACTTCAATGTGTTGTCTAATTTTATGTTCCAAGCACGTGGTGCTTGTCTTAGTCCGTATAGAGCTTTTATAAGTCTATAGACTTTTCCATTGTCTTGTCTCTTTATGAATCCTTCGGGTTGTGTGACGTATACTTCTTCTTTTAAATCTCCATGTAGAAATGCAGATTTTACGTCAAGGTGATGTACTTCCCATTTATTGTTAGCAGCTATGGCAAGTAATAATCGGATAGTTTCCATCCTTGCTACAGGTGCGAATACTTCTTCAAAGTCTATCCCATGCTGTTGTATGTAGCCTTTTGCTACTAATCTTGCTTTATGCTTGATTATATTTCCATTAGCATCTTTCTTGGTCTTGAATACCCATTTTAAGCCTATTGCTTTATGTCCTTTGGGTAGAGTGGTTAACTCCCATGTATTGTTTCTATTGATGGAATCTAACTCGACCTTCATTGCTTCAATCCATTTTTGATCGCTTGATGCTTCCTTGTAGTTCTTGGGTTCATCTTCAACTAATAGTAATTCCTCGGTGTTCTCGTATAAGTCCTTTAATGTTCTAAAACCTCTTAATGGCGTGTGATCAAAGTGTGATGGTGAATCTATGATTTGAATTGAATCATGGTCACTTTGATAGTATGATTGTGTTGAGGTGTTAGGTGTGACTTGGGAATTTACTTCTGATGATCGTGTTGATGGTGTGTGAGGTGTTTGAGAATGTGAGGGAGAGTCTCTAGTTGGTGATGCGTAATCATCATCATCATTATTGTCGGGAAACTCATTATCGTCTTCATTTGGTTGAGTTTCTTGATTAGGATGTTCATTTATGACTTCAGGGTCTCCTATATTGAAGTTTGTCCATTTAGGTTTGTCATTGGTGTGCTCACCTATATGGTCCTTCCAATCCCATGTTTCATTCTCCTTGAACTTCACATCTCTACTAACACATACCCTTTGTGTTGTTGGATCAAATAAGCGATAAGCTTTCGATCCTTGTTCGTTTCCTAAGTATACCATTTTAATGCTTCTATCATCTAACTTAGTCAGATGTTGTGATGGTACCTTCGCATATGCTATGCAGCCGAAAATTCTTAGATTTTCTAAGTTTGGCTTTCTTTGTTTAATTGCTTCGTATGGACTGATGTCTTCTAGTGCTTTCGTAGGAACACTATTTAGGATGTATATTGCGTGTCTAACAGCTTCAGCCTAAAAATTTTGTGGCATGTTAGTCGCTTTCATCATACATCTAGTTGTGGACATGATTGTCCTATTCCTTCTTTCAACTACTCCATTTTGTTGTGGCGAGTAGGGTGCAGTAAGTTGTCGTGCTATGCCGTTTTCCTTACAATATTGTGTGAATTCGTTTGATGTGAATTCTCCTCCTCGATCCGTTCTCAACATTTTTAATGTTGTCCTTAATTCATTTTCAGTAGATTTCTTAAATTCCTTGAAAGTATCAAATGCTTGATCTTTCGTACTTAAGAAATATGCCCACATATATCTTGAGTAGTCATCTACTAACAAGAATATGTATTTCTTTCCGGAAGGTGTTGGTGGTGTGATTGGTCCACATAAATCTCCATATACCAAATCTAAAGGTGATGTGGATCTAGCTTTTGCTTTCTTTGGGAATGGCGCTCTGCTATGTTTACCAATCAAACAAACATCACAAATTTGTGTTGTATGTTTAATGGCAGGTATTCCGTGGACTAAATCTCTTTGAGCCATTGATTTTAGTGACTCGAAGTTGAGATGTCCTAGTCTTGCATGCCATAACCATGTATCTTCCTTCAAGTTTGCTAGTAAGCAAACAGGTGTACCTATCCTTAGATTTGCCTTATATAGTCGATTTTTCTGTCGTGTGACTTTCATGAAGATTTGGTTGTCCATGTCATAAAGTCGTAATTCGTCGTCTTCCATTACAACTTTGCAACCAATTTCAGTGAATTGTCCAAGGCTCAATAAGTTGCTTTTCAAGTCAGGAATGTAATATACATGTGATATGATTCTTTGTTTCTCATCATCACATTCTATTATGATTGAACCTTTTCCTTTAATCTCTATATATGAACCATCTCCGAATCTTACTTTTCCACTAACCTTCTCATCTAATTCCTTAAAATGTTCTCTTATTCCAGTCATATGATTACTAGCTCCATTGTCTAAATACCATAGACTATTCATATTCGTCTCTTTATATCCTACATTTTCTTCATGTAGCGAGACCTCTTGCTCTTCAACCTCCAATATGGCCATTAATAAGGTCGGTTCCAAGTCTTCTTCAACGAGATTAGATTGCTCGTTTGGTCTTGTCTTTAAGTGACAGTTAGGTGCAATGTGCCCTAATTTCTTGCATTTATAGCATTTTACTTTGCTAGTATCATAAGTTGATTTCTTGAAGTTATTTTTATCATAACTCCTATGAGAGGTTTCTCCATCTTTCCTCTCTTCCTTAAAGTTCTCATGATTTCTTCCTTGTGAGAATTTATGCCTTCCACGTCCACGTCCTCTAAAATATTTTCCTTTATTCTCATGTCGTGTGAACATCAATTTTTCTTGATTATCCACTTGTTTGCCTTTCTTATACTTAATCCTTTCTTCATAAGTCTTAAGTCTACCAATTGCTTCTTCTAAAGTCATTTCATCTAGATCTGAGTATTGTTCTATTGACGCAACTATTTGCAGATACCTATCGGGTACGGCGTTTAATAGTTTACGTACTAGTGTTTCATCTTCCATTGTATGCCCTAGACTAGCTGCTTTGTTTACTAAGGTTGTTAGTTTTGTGGTGAAGGTATCGATGGTCTCGTCTTCCTTCATGTGTAGCAACTCAAATTCGGATTTGAGTGTTTGCAACCTTGCTTGTTGGACTCTTTCTTCTCCTATGTGTCTAGTTTTTAAGGCATCCCATATGGCTTTTGCGGTTTTGTGTTTTGTGATTTGAAGCTGTTGTTCTTCTGGTAAGGCTTGATAAAGGAATGCGATAGCAGTTTTGTCTTTTTTGTTGTCTGCTTGGGTTTTTTCATTGGGTTCTATCATTTCCCATAAACCGTTCGCTTCGAGGATAATTTGCATTCGAATTGCCCATAGTGAGTAATTCGAGGGTTTTAAAGTTGGACATTGGAATTGTGGTGTACTTGTAGTACCTACTTCCTTCTTCGAAGTATCTCCACTTTCTTTCGTCATATCTCTAGGATACTAAATAAAATCTCCCAAATAAAATTCCTAACACTTAGTGTGTCGAATTTGTGGTGAGTACTCTTGCTTTGTGCCTTAAAGGCTATCTATCTTAGCGGGACTAGTTTTTTTTCTTCCAAAAACTACCCTTGGGGATTTTATATTCTAAAATGAATAACCTAAGGTTAATTACTCCTTAAAAATTATTCTATCAATATAGTTGGTAGTAAAATTTCTCGACTACTATATTTCTATCTTTGGTTTTAGGCTAAGTTACTAATCTAGAATTAAGGGGTAACTTATGTCAATACTAAAACCTATAAATCTATATAAACTAAAATTTTTATATAGAAAATGAAAAAAAGAAAAGAAAAGTGGGGGGTGTGTTTTTTAAAACCTTGTAGGGTTAAGAAACCCTAGTGCCCCTTTTCTTTTGTGTCCGCCTCTCTTATTGGTTTAGAGATCTTCTCCTTTGTGGAGTTCGTCTCTGTGAGGCCTTATGCTTCTTCTCTTTTCGTCTGGTGGTTTTCTCCGCCTACTGAGATGGCAATCTTGGTCTCTCTTTTCCTTTGTGTTCTTAACCACGCCTTCCCTCGATTTATTTGATGCGAACTTTTAGGGTTTCGCGTTTATTTTTGGGGATCTTGATGAAAAACAAAACGCCGTTTGATATGGGGTTTTTTTTGGATAACCACGAATCAACTGATGATTCTAAAGCGGGTTCGATTTATCGATTCTTCAAAAGGTGTGTTTGTTCCTTTTGATGGTTTTGATTCTTGTGTCCGTTTTTTGTGATGACCTTTCGTTATCCAAATTTGTGGTTAATATCTTTGTTTCGAATCTAGAAAAAAAAATGCCCTAACCCTTTGTTTTCGGGGGTTATGATTTTTTGATTATTATTTCTGGGTGAAACCCCTTCGTTGCTAGTGATTTAGAATCACTTGGTGGCGATTGATGGATTTGCCCAATCAAGAAAAGCAGTTTATACTAAACACGAAAATGATAGTTTTTTTTATTTTGTGTTCTTGTTTTGTTGTAAACTGTTTTTTGGAAATAATTGCTGCATTTTTTTTTCTTGATTCGAGATGAACACAACAGGTATATGATGATTTTGGTTTAGTCAACCATAGGCTCTGATGCCAAATGTTGGATCGAATTATCTAACCTTTCCAATCAAAATATACCAAAATGCAAAGTTTTATTAAACTTAATCTGTCATCATCTTTACAAGTATATAATCGAGTTCTATATATAAGAAATGAAAGGGTGCGTTCTAAAGGTTGTGTTGGTTGATGAACCGATGCATCCCTTGGTGAAATAACTGTAAAACGGTTATGTAACCACTTTTCTATAACTGTCATAATTGACAGCGGGTATGATTACTCATTGGGTTGGGTTTGACCTGATTTGACCCAATAATGCTTACCATGTTATTACAGGGGACACATAATGGGCATGCTAATGCATTGGCTGGAGAAGAGAAGGCTGGTTTCTCAGGCTTTGATGATGTTGATGGAATCCCTGATGGTTTAGCGCATGTGATCCATAAAATATCCTGCGAGGTTAGTATGCAAAAATCAAAATACAGTTTATCATTATTGTACAAGCTGGTAAAACATATAAAAAAAAGTATAAAATACAAAGTGCGACATGCAAAGCACTGATTATTACTTATGTTGGCAGTTTTCTTGTAAGTGCTCGGGTGGAGCAGATGCTCATGCGTCAACGATAGCAATCCTGAACATGCTTTCAGGTTACACATGGGAAGCCAAAGTGGTGATATCATTAGGGGCGTTTTCGGTCAACATTGGAGAGTTTTGGCTTGTGGCTCAACTATTTGCCACCAATCCACTTGCTAAATCAGTAGAGCTGATTAAACAATTGCCAAACATCATGGAACATTACAAATCACTTGAACCTCGGTTTGATGCTGTCAATGTCCTCATTAAGGCTATGTTAGAAGTGACCAAGTGTATCATTGAATTCAAGAACCTACCTTGCCAATATCTTCAGGATGACACACCACCCAAGTCCACAGCATTGACTCATAATCCCACTGCAGCTTACTGGTGCATAAAAAGTATGGTGGCTTGCACTACTCAGCTAACCACCAGCCTCTTAGGCATGAATTACGAGTAAGTTTTCTTTATTATTTCTTCTTTGGAATGGAGAACAAGCTCGTTTTCCACTATACAAACCGTCACCCAACCCCTGAAACATCTTGACACCTCTATTTTTCGTCATAGATTTAAGCAAGACTTAGTTATATGCTATATGTAGGTACATGACAGCCACCTCGGATGCATGGGAACTTTCGATCTTGAATAATAAGGTTCACAACATTCATAAGCACCTTAAAGAACACCTCCTCCTTTGCAATCAAAAGATAGGCAAGTCTTCTAAATTTTGTAATTTCAATGACCCTAAAACAACACATATAAAGAGTTAATGTACATTTTACATTAAACACTGACTTTTTTTAATATTTCGAGACCATACCGTTTACATACAATCGAGTCACATTGGAAACATAAAACACAGAATATTCATTAGAGAGTTGTGAGCTGATGTTGACGTGCTTATGCGTAACTGAAGGACGCAACATTAGAATCAGAAGTAAGCAGAGGACGGGAGATAAATTGTTGAATTTATAAAGTAGTTTAGAATATGTATGTGTTCTGATATGCATATACCAAGTGTCTTTCTTCGGCGACCTTGCGTCTCTTTCCTCTTTTGTGATCAAGTTGCCATCCTAGTAATATGCACCCAACTCCCACTACATCGAAGTAAGTCACAAACAGATATTTCAGCACAAAGGTTAGACTTCCACAATGAACAAGCACTATAAACATATTTAATGATCTGTCTCCTAATGATTATTTTCGTGTGGTGTCAAAATTGTCACTTAAAACTATATTGTAAGTTTGCCAATTATAATGAATAGCTATAAAGCGTACTAGCTGCATATGTTCTTTGGGTTGTTTCGGACTGTTGACTTTCATTAGGAGTCAGTTTAATTAGTTTGATTAGTTGTGTGATAATGAGTGTCCTTTTAAAATGAAGAAATTACTCTATCCAAATTAGAAATCAGTTTTCAGTTATTATAACTAGAGTTAAGTAACATGGATTCAGAATTCCCTGGTTATCAAAAAGTCCACAACTAAACAAACCTTAATATTGTTTCCATTATTGTTTTTATGCACCGGGTACATCAAGAACATTCAGTTGGCTTCGGATGTGTAGCCAGGGATGAAACTAGAACCGAATATGAACAGGTGCACAAAATATTTTAAACCGTAACAGTGAAACACTAGAAAGACATTTCAACGGACGGGGTGCATTTGAGATTGCATTTTAGAAAAATCGATGGTTTTTCAAAACGAAAAAATCCATGCGTGTCCCGGGACCCCTTGTTTTCGTTCCTATGTGTAGCAGATGAGTGCTAGAAGCAAGTCAGGATAAATAACGAAACCGAATTATCGTGATTGGGACCTATTTTACTCGAGCTTTAATTCACTGTGCGATTAGTAAATTGCATTGTAGTTCTGCTTGCCGAATGTGTCTCCCTTTTATGAACAAAATCATTGTTTTTCACTTTTTACCAACAATTTCAAGTTTCTTCTGATATCGAAGAAGATCAGTGTGCATTTGTGCAATGGTTATGAAATTATGATTGTAACCTTGTAAGTCCATTTTGAATTCTACATAACCAAAACTACTTGATAATTAACATAACTATTAAGAAGTAGATATTTTTAAATAAAAACTAAACCTAAATCATTAACATCAATAAGCTTAAAGCTTTTAGCAAGTACAGCTCAAAGATCTTCGAACCAAAGTTTTTCTTGTAAAATTGTGGGTTTGCTAAAATTTTGAATAACCAATTCTCATGTATGAGCCCGAGTTATGAAATTATAACTTAGTCTCGTAATGCACAAGTGTTTTTCAAACTTTAAACTTGCTTACCTAAAAGATGACCTTTCCCTTCCTATTTATAATAACATTGTTGTTGCTCTTTTCCTTCAAAACTCAATGTCACTACAAGAAAAAGTACAACAGGTGACGAAGTTTTCCCGGGCGACATTTGTCGCCCGGGAAAACCCACTAAACGACAAAAGTCTGTCCGACGTGGCACAATATTAATAATTTACTTTCTATTTATTTTATAAAAATATCACTCCTATGCAAATTACAGATTAATAGCAACTGATTAGAAAACGGAGACAAACAACATTTTTTATTTAATTGTTTTTGTATATTCGTTGTAAAGTTTCCAAATAATTGCTACGATGTAGACTTATATATATATATATATATTTTAAATCCTTTTGCAAATTTTTAAATACTTGCTACAAATTTGTAACATAAAAAGGTATCAAATGATATTCACATAATACGAATAATAGTTTTCTTTTATTTCGTATTTCTTTACGTTGCAATTTGATGGTATTGATTTTTTGCTTGAATTGATGAACAAAAAAAAAAAAAATTAACTAACAAATAGAAAAAGCATAAAAAGAGGAACATGCATCAGAAACAATGAAATACACCTTAATTATTTCCACACAAGTGATCTAGGTCACACTTTCGATCTTACACTTAAGCTCGGCACTACAAGGTCGGCCGACTAGAGGTCGTCGAAGATCGAGGTCGGTCGCCATTGTAGTGGGTTCAAGGTCGAGGTCGACTTTTTGGACATTTGGGTCGAGAACTCGACCTAGGTCGAGTAGTGTTTTGTGTGCGTGTGTGTAATTAATTAAAATGTATTTATGTAGGTATGTCTTTTGTAGTGTAGGTCGCCTTGTAGTGATAAAAAGTCGTCTGTGATCGTGACGAGAGAAAAGCTGATGTGACGGAAAAAAAGAAGGCGTTGATGGTCAATCGTAGTGACTAACCCTTAATAGAATAGGATAACACATTTTTTTCATATACTCGCTGTTGATTCAGTAATGAAGATGTTGTAAGGAACTATTCTTTTAAAGACTTTATTAAATGCCAACTATCGAACAAGAAAGTACAAGAGAACCGAAAAAAGTGGAGGACTTATAGTCATTGAGATTAAGTTTTTTTTGATTACAGAGCCTGGTGTGTGCCTGTATTTAAAAGTGAAAACCGACCGCAAAACGAAGATCAAAGTGTGAAGCAAACACAGTGACGGGCAGGAACTTGATATTGGGAGTGACCAACAATATTCTTCACAAATTTTTAACAAACTCACTTATAATTTTTTTGTTAGATTGTTTACTATTATTAACGATGTACATGTAGAACATGAGTTTTATCAATTGAAGATCAAATATATTGCATCAATGACGTATGAAACTAAATTCAGTATCGACAGAAAAGCAAAAAAAATGTTCGAGGAAGTAAATTTAAAACATGAATTTTGATGGAATATAATTATCAGTTTTGAATTTATAAACAAGCTTGAATATGGGTGGGCCAAACCATTTCTAATGTCTAATATGGCACCACATAATATAGCATGTATACTTTCAATTTTACGGTTTGGGTTGGCCATGGCCCATCCCATGCAATGAGTGGCTCCGTCCCTGGATGCACATATGCAAACTCTGTAGCCTAATGTTAAGCTCGGTGTGTCCGCATAGTTTTCTAGTTATAAACTCACATTCTTCGTCTCGTATATAGAGAAGTGATTGAGTTTTTATTAATAAAAAATTGGTAAATTTTTCCCGCTAAACCATCCTATTTGCACGTTTTTCATTTTTAATAGGAGGCATATGCTCCTATAAAAATGAAACGTGCATAGGATGGTTAGCGGGAAAAATTACCCATTTTTTATTAATAAAAGTCAATCACTTCTCAATAAACGAGAGTGAGTATAATAACTAGAAAACTATGCAGACACACCGAGCTTAATATTAGGCTACAGAGTTTGCATATGTGCATCCAGGGACGGAGCCACTCATTGCATGGGATGGGCCATGGCCAACCCAAACCGTAAAATTGAAAGTATACATGCTATATTATGTGGTGCCATAATTAGAAATGGTTTGGCCCACCTATTTTCAAGCTTGTTTATAAATTGAAAACTGATAATATACTTCCATCAAACATCATTTATTAACTTTACTTCCTCGAACATTTTTTTTGCTTACTGTGATACTGAATTAGTTTCATACGTCATTGATGCATATATTTGATCTATCAATTGATAAACTCATGTTCTATCATAGTAATCGTTAATATAGTAACCAATCTAACAAAAAAAATTATACGTAGTTTGTATTTGTGAAGAATAATTTTGGCCCACCCAATATCAAGTTCCTGGCTCCGTCACTGTGTGCATCACACTTTGATTCTTCGTTTTGCGTCGGTTTTCACTTTAAAACAGGCACACACAGGCTCTGTAATCACAAAACTTAATCTCAACTGACTATAAGTCCTCCATTTTTCGGTCTTTGTACTTTCTTGTTCGAAGCCATTTTTAAAGTCTTTAAAAGATTGAACCTTACAACATCTTCCATCTGAATCACAAGGTATATGAAAAAGTGTTACCTATTCTATTAAGGCTAGTCACTACGATGACCATCAACGGCCTTCTTTTTTCCTGTCACATCAGCTTTCTCTCTCCGACGATCAACAGACGACTTTTTATCACTACAAGGCGACCTACACTACAAAAGACATACCTACATAAATACATTTTAATTAATTACACACACGCACACAAACACTTACTCAAAAAAAACAATAACAAAAAAGACCTAGTCGAGTTCTCGACCCAATGTCCCAAAAGAGTCGACCTCGACCTTGAACCCACTACAATGGCGACCGACCTCGATCTTCGACGACCTCTAGTCGGCCGACCTTGTAGTGCCGAGCTTAAGTGTAAGAGAAAGTGTGACTAGATCACTTGTGTGGAAAATAATTAAGGTGTATTTATTGTTTCTGATGCATGTTTCCTCTTATTATGCTTTATCTATTTGTTTAGTTAATTTTTTTTTTAGTTTTTCATCAATTCAAGCAAAAAATCATCCAACTAATTGCCAACATAGAAGAAATACGAATAAAGAAACTATTATTCGTATTATGCTGAAATTCATTTGATACCATTTTCTGTTACAAATATGTAGCAAGTATTTAAAATTTGCAAAGGATTTAAAATATATATATATATAAGTCTCCATCGTAGCAATTATTTGGAACTTTACAACGAATATACAAAAACAATTAAATAAAAAAAGATTGTTTGTCTCCGTTTCAAATCCGTAGCTATTAATCTGTAAGTTGCAACGGAGTTGATATTTTTATAAATAAATAGAAAGTAAATTATTAATATTTTCCGTTACAAATCGGTTTTAATTATTTAAACACGTGCAACATTTTTGCAACGGAAACTAATAATAGTTTCTTATATATATATATATTATTATATATATATATATAATAAATATAAATATATAGTATTGATATATATGTATTATATATATAGAAGGGAAGGATTCAAGTGATAAGAAAAAAATAATGCAAAAAGAAAAATAATACGAGGATTATAGCCACACATTATAAATAGGAAAAGAATTTTAAGGGGAGATGCATCATTTTTATAGTAGCATCTAAAATTGTTGATTGTGGTTTCTCTTATCATTCTATTATAATTTTTCTTCTCATCTGATCCTTACTATATAAATAAATATAAATATATAAAATTGATATAAATATATATATAATTAAATATATAAGTATTATAATCTATATATAATAATATATATATATATATATATAATATATAATATAATATATATATAATATATATATATATATATAAAATATAATATATATATAATTGATCCTGTTTGCAAAATCTGCTACAAAAGATCAAATAACCCTTACGGATTTGCAACGGAATATTTTCAAAAAAATATAAAAGAAATTAGTTTAATCTTTGCAATGGATTTGCAACGGGTTTGTGTGTCATTGCTAATCCGTCCGCAAATTTGTTGCAAACCCGTTGCTATTTGCTACGGAAATTTCCGTTGTCAACTTTTCATAGCATTGCCCGTGTGAAGTAGAGAATTTAGAGATAAAGTAATGTTTTATAGCATGAGATGTAAACTTGTAATGTACTAGAAAAAGAAAAGGTTGTAAATAAAAGAAGCACTTTATACCAGGAATCTTGTCGAGGCACACATACATAGCAGGTGCAAAATCAACCTTTTTTCATCAAATTCCGATGAAAATGTTTTAAATTAACGCCTTTTAGCTAGATTGATGATCGCTGATTCTCTTTTGAAAAAAGACGCAGTTTGAGTATCCAATATTTAAATTACACCATGTAAACTAGACGTAATGGTCATCAAACCTTAACCATTTTATGTCGACGTCACAACACTATTATAACACAACCTAAACTCATCACCAAACCACCCGTAATGATGACCACTAAACAAATACATAAATATATCACACTTTATACATACATACCAACAAATAAAAAAAAGTGCACCACATACACCCCTCAACCACCGCGTGCGGTGGTGGGATTTTTTGCAATGATTTGATGGTGCAGACTACCAAACTGGTACATTTTTCTTTGCGTGTTTGTGAGGTATATTTTAGGAAATATTTGTATAAAGTGCAATTTTTTTTGTATTTGGTTTGGTGGTGTGTGAATGGTAATGTGACAATCATATGAAGATGCTGAGTTTGGTGATCATAACATCCATTCTTAGGCGGTCGCACCACCTCACCAGTGCCAAAAACCCACCATCGCTCGCGGTTAACCATTTATTTCTTATCAAAATAATTAAACTCACTATTATATTAATGTTTAAAAATAAATATATCAAAAGATGTTAATTGCTAGATAACACACTAATTATACCATTACAACATGAATAAAATTATCTTTCTATAAAGATACAACATTGCATACTTTTGACAAAAAATTTTGTTGTTTTTTTTTTTGGATTTCGATATTACACAATAAATGAGAATCTTAAAAATGCATATACTTTTTTGTATTAACTCAAACCTTATACCACAAAACCTTAAACCCTAAACCTAAAAAATAACTCCTAAAAACCCTAAAAATCCTAACCCCTAAACCCTAAACCTTAAGAAACGTAAACCCTTAACCCCTAGAAAGCCTAACCCAAAAAAAGTCTAACCCCTAAACCCTAAAAACCTAAACCTTAACCGTAAACCCTAAACTCACAAAAAAGTCAAAAAAACATTCATCAAAACTATATTTTTTTTTGAACGGCAAAGATGGAATATATAAAATGTAATTTTATGCTTGTCGCGGTGATACGGACTATTTTTCTTCACAACGATAAACGTTCTATGAGATATTTGATTTTTAAAAATGCGGATGAAAGTTCATTCTATTGTTTAGATAAAAAGCAGGAAATGTTGAAATTAGTTCATTTGATCTTTAGTTTTTTTTAATTGGTGGCATATGTTGCATTTTACTCTGTGATTGTGAAGTCGAAATAAGGTTATACATTAGCTGACAACTTTACTTTTGTTTGAAGGTGTAAGAGGATCCTAGCATCAATGCGACAATGTATGATATTTGCATCAGTACAACCATGCGGCTCCTGTGTACCTTCCAGGCCATGAATTTCATAATGATGGTTGAGAGTTCAACCTTATCGATGGTTGTGTCGCTGCTAATAACCCGGTAAGTTTTTTTTGAGCGGCAAAATTTATTAACAGAGCCTAGCAAGAAGCTAGAAATAAAGATTACAAAGTAGGGGATATGGTATTACAAGGATTACAACACCACTCTATCCAATTCAAATACAATTTTTTCTGCCTACTAGAAACCCAAGTATAATAAAATAGCTTGACGTTGTTGAGAATAAGGTCTTTGTTAGGCCGTTTGGAGTTGAAAGAGGTGTTGTTTCTAAACCTCCATAACACCCAAATGGTTGTTCTAACCACTGTATCAAAGTAACGGAAATTATATTGGGTCAAATCGGGTCAAACCCAACCCAATGGGTAATCATACCCGCTGTCAAATATTGGCAGTTAATAGAAAAGCCGTTTACATAACCGTTTACAGTTTGATTTCACCAATGGATGCATCTGTCATCAACCGAACACAACCTTTAGAACGCACCCTTTCATTTCTTATATATATGAACTCGATTGTGTACTTGTAAAGATGAATACAGAAATTGATATTAATAGAAAAACTATTACTTTTCGGTATATTTTGATAGAAATTGTTAGATATTCGATCCAACATTTGCATCAGAGCCTTTGTTGATTAAACAAAATCATCATAACCGGGATTGTGTTTTCGTTTTCGAATCAAGAAAAGAAAACAGCAGCAAATTTTTCCAGAAAAACAACTGCAAATCACAAACTGCAATAAGTAAGGCAAGACCAAATCACAAAATCACTATGTGTTTTGTATAAACAGTTTTTTCTTATTGGCAAATCCGATCAACTGCCACCAAGTGATTTAATCACCGGCAGCCCCCGAAGGGTTTTTTCACCCAGACACCAATAAACAAAAAATCATAACCCCGAAAAACGAAAGGGTTAGGGCATTTTTTTTCAGATTCGAACGAAAGATATTAACCACAGAATTTGGATAACTAAAGGTCATCACAAGAAACGTACCAAGAATCAAAAGCATACAAAAGGAACAAACCACACCTTTTGAAACTCGATAATCAACTCCGCTTCAAATCATTAGTTGATTCATGTTATCCAATAAACACCCATATCAAACGGCGGTTTTCACCAGATCACCAAAATATCGCGAAACCCTAAAGCGCTTCGCACCAACCAATTGAGTAACGCCGAGGTTAAGAACACCAGGATGAAGATCGACCAAAGTCGCGATCTCAGTCTGCGAGAAAACCTCCAACAAGACGAAGAAGATTCAGGGTCGCCACAAGGAGAAGAACTCACATAGTTCACCACACAACAAAAAGAGTGCGGGACCACAAATAATAGGGGACACGAGGTTTAATTAACCCTAAAAGGATTTACAAACACCCCCCCTCTACTTTCGAATTCGTAATAATCTTTGATATAAAGTTTTTTTAGTTATAAGACATTATACAAAAGTTACCCCATAATTCTAGATAGTAACTTTTCCCTAAAACCAAAGTTAGAAAATAGTAATAATATTCTTACTATATCGATAAAAAAATTTAAAGGTAGTAATTAACCTTAGGTTATTCGTTTTAGAATATAAAATTCCCGAAGGATAGTTTTTGGAATAAAAGAAAAAGAAAAAGAAAAAAAAAAAAAAAAATAAAAAGAAAAAAACTAGTCCCGCTAAGATTAATAAGCCTTTAAGGCACAAAGCAAGATAGTACTCACCACAATTTGACACACTATTGTTAGAATTTATGAGAGATTTTATTTAAGTATCCATAGATATGACAAAAGAAAGTGTGGAGGATGCATCAAAGAAGGAAGTAGGTACTACAAGTACACCACAATTCCAATGTCCAACTTTAAAACCCTCGAATTACTCACTATGGGCAATTCGAATGCAAATTATCCTCGAAGCGAACGGTTTATGGGAAATGATAGAACCCAATGAAAAAAAACCAAGTAAGTAGCAACAAAAAAGACAAAACTGCTATCTATTCCATTTCAAGCCATACCAGAGAGAAACAACAACTTCAAATCACAAAACACAAAACCCGCCAAGCCATATGGGATGCCTTAAAAACTTACACATTAGAGAAGAAAGAGTCCAACAAGCAGGTAGCAAACACTCAAATCCAAATTTGAGTAGCACACAGAAGGAAGACAGACCAACGATACCTTCACCACAAAACTAACAACCTTAGTTAAACAAAGCAACCCGCTAGGTCTCGGGCATACAATGAAGAGAAAACACTAGTACTAAAACTATTTAAACGCCGTACCCGATAGGTATCTGCAAATAGTTACGTCCATATAACAAGTACACGTATCGTAGAAGAAATGACTTTAGAAGAAGCATTTTGAAGACTAAGACTTATGAAGAAAGGATTAAGTATAAGAAAGGCAAGCCAAGTGTAATAATCAAGAAAAAATGATTGTTCACACGACATGAAATAAAAGGAAAATATTAAGAGGACGTGAAGTTGAAGCATAAATTCTCACAAGGAAAAAATCATGAGAACTTAAAGGAAGAGAGTAACGAGTGAGAAACTCTCGATAGGAGTTATGATAAAATAACTGTCAAGAAGAACAACGTATGTACTAGCAAAGTAAAAATGCTATAAATGCAAGAAATTAGGGCACTCAGCACCTAAACATGTCACTTAAAGACAAGACTAAATTAGCAATCTAATCTCGGTGAAGAAGACAATGGAACCGACCTTATTATGGCCATATTGGAGGTTGAAAGCAAGATGTCCGCTACATGAAGAAAATGTAGGATATAAAGTAACGAATATGAATATCTATGGTATTTAGATAATTTAGCTGAGTAATCATATACCTGAGTAATATAAAAAAAAAAGAGAACATTTTAAGGAATTAGTATATAAGGTTAGTGGAAAAGTAATATTATCGAGATGGTTCATATATAGAGCTTAAAGGAAAAGGTTCATCATAATAAGAATGTATGAGATGAGAAACAAAGAATCATATCACATGTAACATTACATTCCTGACTTGAAAGCAACTTATTGAGCCTTGGTACAATTCACTGAAGAATTTGGGTTGAGCAAAGTTGTAATAGGGAAGTACGGACGAATAACGACCTTATATGACATGAAACCAAATCTTCATGAGAGTCACACGACAGAAAAATCGACTATATAAGGGCAAATCTAAGGATAGGTACACCGGGATTGCCTTACTAGCCAAACATGAAGGAAGATACATGGTTATGGCATGCAAGACTAGGACATCTCAACTTTGAGTCACTAAAATCAATGGCTCAAAGAGATTTAGTCCACGGAATACCTGCCATTAAACATACAACACAAATTTGTGATGTTTGTTTGATTGGTAAACATAGCAGAGCGCCATTCCCAAAGAAAGCAAAAGCTATATCCACATCATCTTAGATTTGGTACTATGAGATTTAAGTGGACGCAATCACACACCCGACACGTTCTGGAAGAAATACATATCTTGTAAGTTAGATGACTACTCAAGATATATTTGGCATAATTTCTTAAGGTACAAAAGACAAGTCATTTGGATACTTTCAAGGAGATTTAAGAAATCTACTTAAAATGAATTAATGACAACATTTAAAAATGTAAGAACGGATCGAGGATGAGATTCACATCGAAATCGAAATCACATATATTGTAAGGAAAACGGCATAGCATGACAACTTACTGCACCCTACTCGCCACAACAAAATGGAGTAGTTGAAAGAAGGAATAGGACAATCATGTCCACAACTAGATGTATGATGAAAGCGACTAACATGCCACAAAATTTTGGCTGAAGCTGTTACACACGCAATACACATCCTAAATAGTGTTCCTACGAAAGCACTAGAAGACATCACTCCATACGAAGCAATTAAACAAAGAAAGCCAAACTTAGAAAATCTAAGAATTATCGGCATGCATAGCATATGCGAAATGTAGCCATCACAACATCTTACTAAGTTTTGATGATAGAAGCATTAAAATGGAATACTAGAAACGAACAATAGGATCAAAAGCTTATCGCTTATTTGATCCAACAACACAAATGGGTAGTGTTAGAGAGATGTGAAAGTTCAAGGAGAATGAACATGGTATTGGAAGGACATTATAGGTGAGCACGACCCAATACGAACCTGAATGGACAAACTTCAATAAGGAGACCAGAAGTCATAAATAACATCCTGATAAGAAACGCAACAAAATGAAGACGATAATGAATTTCCCCGACAAAATGATGATGATAGATTACACATCACCAACTAGAGACTCCTCCCTCCAGCATTCTCGAAACACCTCACACACCATCAACACGATCATCAGAAGTAAATTCCCAAGTCACACCTAACACCTCAACACAATCATACTATCAAAGTGATAATGATTCAATTCAAATCAAGATTCACCATCACACTATTGATCACACCTCCATAGGGAGGTTTTAGAACGATTAAAGGACTTATACGAGAACACCGATGAAATTACTATAGATAAAGAGAACCCAAGAACTACAAGGAAAGCAATCAATCGATCAAAAATTGATTGAAGCAATGTAAGAGTCGGTTAGATTCCATCAATATAAACAATACACGGATGTAAACCACTCTACCCAATGACATAAAGCAATAGGCTTAAAATGGGTATTCAAGACCAAGAAAATTGCTATTGGAAAAATAATCAATCATAAGCAAGATTAGTAGGCAAAAGGCTACATACAACAGCATGGGAATAGGACTTTGAAGAATTATCCCGCCCTGTAGCAAGGAGGAACTGCAGCAGATGTTTCCTTGGTAACTTTTCGTAATTCCCAGTCTCCCAAGCATAGAATCAAGGTACTGTATGCCTTTTTCATCAAAGCAGCATTTTCTCCTGCTTTCATGTCCGCGGGTAATGTCTCTAATGCAGCATCACATCCCTGTTGTACCATTAAAGCATACATCTTTATTTTCCATAACCCGAAGTCATTCTTACCATCAAATTTTTTGATGTCAAACCTAGTTATAAAACTAGCCATTCTTCTTTTACCTTGCTAAAAACCTTGTCAAGTTGTTTCTTAACCAACTTTATCGACAAATCTCACAAGCCGTGTGCACTATACCCGTTGTTTCTAAAAACCCTTTTTGCGAATCAAATTAATTAGAATAACACTAAACCCTCGATTTTGAACAAGCAAACCCGATCGTAAACTTAAAACCCAAGCTAACCACGATCAAACTTGAACCACAAAAAAAAACCCACAACAACGTTGAACCTTCAATATAATCGAATTTAAAAAAATGATTACCTAAAGTTGTTATACCTGCAACGAGACATTGATACCAATGGACCCAGGCACAAGATTAACAAAGATTACAGAAGGAACAATGGTCAACTCAACAGAATATCGAAGCTTGATTGGATGCTTAAGATATCTGCTTCACACAAGACCCGACTTAAGTTATTATGTAGGATTACTTAGTCGTTTTATGCAAGAACCAAGAGAGCAACATATGAAAGCTATAAGGCAAGTACTACGCTATGTAAAAGGAACAAAGGATCATGGAATCACCTACAAGCATAACGGAGGAAACAAGATACATGGATACAGCGACAGTAGCTACGGAGTCAACACTCAAGAAGGAAAAGGAACTACCGGCATAATATTCTACTATGGAGAATCACCAATCAGCTGGAGTACACAAAAACAAGCCACTGTAGCATTATCATCATGTGAATCAGAATTCATCGCAGCAACACAAGCATTATGGTTAAAAAGATTACTAAGCAAGCTTACACACACTCAAGAAGAGAAGATTACAATACAAGTTGACAACAAGTCTGCAATAGCACTTATGAAGAATCTAGTATTTCATAGAAGAAGCAAACACATCGACACGAAGTATCACTTCATTAGAGAATGCGTCGAAAGAGAAGACATATAAGTCGAATTCGTAAGTGGAGAATACCAGAAAGCAGACATACTCACAAAGGCACTCCCGAAGATCAAATTCTTAACCATGAGACAGCTCATAGGACTAAAAGATCTAAGCCACAGCGCTTATGATTAGGAAGGAGAATATTGGGTCAAATCGGGTCAAACCCAACCCAATGGGTAATCATACCCGTTGTCAAATATGGCAGTTATAGAAAAGCGGTTACATAACCGTTTTACAGTTATTTCACCAAGGGATGCGTCAATTCATTCGTACCCTTTCATTTCTATAAAAAGAACTCGATTATATACTTGTAAAGATGATGACAGATTAAGTTTAATAAAACTTTGCATTTTGGTATATTTTGATTGGAAAGGTTAGATAATTCGATCCAACATTTTGGAGATCGTTTATGCTCTACAAGATTACAAGGAGAAAAAGATGCTATGGAAAGCCCTCACACTTCTGATTAATAGACACGATTCATTCTCTATTATACTTGGCGATTTTAATGAAGTTAGACACGAGTCAAAACGCAGGGTTACTGTTTTCGACCCTAGAGGGGCATCTAAATTCAATGATTTTATAGCATCTTCTGGCCTTTGTGACTTGCCAATAGGAGGTAAAAGGTTCACTTGTATGAATAGTCTTGGTACTAAGCTGAGCAAAATTGATCGAGTACTTGTTTCTCATCACTTTCTTATCAAATGGCCAAATTCACATGTTCTTGCATTACCAAGGGAGTACTCTGATCATTCACCACTACTGTTATCAATCACAACACCTGATTATGGCCCTACCCCATTTAAGCTTTACAACTCTTGGATTAATCACACTGAATTTCCTTCTCTGGTGCATGATTCTTGGGTCATAACTATTATCGAGCAGCCACTTTCATTGGCAGTAGTGCTGAAAGTAAAGCTTCAAAATCTTAAACGTAAGATCAAACAGTGGCATCTCACTGTTACTCGTTTAGATTCAGCAGTCTCAAGCGAATTGCGTCAAAAGATTGATATCCTTGACACTAAAGCTGAAACCACACCACTTTCTTCTAGTGATGTCATTACTAGAACTGAATTTGTTAAGCTTCTTGCCGACATCGATCATCGCAAGCTTAAGGACTTAAGGCAAAAGGCTAAGGTTAAGTGGGCGGTTGAAGGTGATGAGAATTCTAACTTCTTTCATGGGATTATCAACACTAGGCGTAATAAGTCTAAAATAAATGGGCTCAATATTCATGGTGAGTTAGTAACAGAACCTGCGACTATCAATAACCACATCTTCAACTTCTTTAGCAATCGCTTCAAAGAAGACAATCTCTGTAGACCCACCTTTACTAGTAACCTTTTCAAGCATCTCTCCTCGGATGATGTTAACTTTCTTGAGAGCCCTTTCACAAGCCTTGAAATTAAAGATGCGGTCTGGAACTGTAGTAGTGACAAAGCGCCAGGCCCTGATGGCTTCACATTTAAATTCTTCAAAAAAAATTAGGACTTGCTTGGAAATGATGTAGTATCTTATGTTAAAGAGTTTGAAACTTCGGCTCATATCCCGAGAGTTTGCAACTCTTCTTTCATAACCCTTGTACCTAAAGTCGATGATCCTTTGGTTATTGGTGACTTTAGGCCAATTAGTCTTATTGGCTGCCAATATAAAATAATTGCCAAAGTTCTCGCAAACCGCAATTCCAAAGTGATACATTCGGTTGTGGGTGATGTTCAAACGACGTTCATTAATGGTCGTCAAATTATCGATGGCCCCCTTATGGTGGACGAAATAATTTCTTAGGCTAAAAAGCATAAGAAGCGACTTATGTTCTTCAAGGTGGACTTTGAGAAAGCTTTTGACTCTTTAAGCTGGTCATTCTTATTCTCAATTCTGGATCAAATGGGTTTTAGCCTAAATTGGAGAAATTGGATCCACGCTTGTCTCAAGTCCGCTTTTGCTTTGGTTCTTGTAAATGGCTCTCCAACTAAAGAGTTCAAACTTAAAAAAGGTCTTAGGCAAGGTGATCCTCTCTCACATTTTTTGTTTATCATAGCGGTCGAAGCTCTTAATGTGGCTTTACTTGAAGCAACTAACAATAATATCTTCCATGGCATCAAACTGGGAAAAGATAACATTCCCATTTCTCACCTCCAATTTGCGGATGATGCCTTTATTATGGGGAGTTGGTCTCTTATCAATGCAAAAAATTTGTCTAGAATCCTTACATGCTTCCATTTAGCTTCCGGTCTCAAAGTGAACTTCAGCAAAAGTAAACGTTATGGAATTGGAGTTTCAAACCACGAGTTAAGTTCTCTTGCCTCGAAAATTAGATGTCTTGCCTCACAATTCCCTTGTATCTACTTAGGTCTCCCGATTGGTGCTAAAATGTCAAGGTGTCTTAATTGGAATCCTCTTATTGACCGGTTCTACAAATGTCTTTCTAAGTGGAAGTCTAAGACACTTTCTTTTGGAGGTCGACTTACTCTTCTAAAATCCGTTCTTGGTAGCTTGGGTGTCTACTACTTTTCTACCTTTAAAGCTCCAAAAAATATTATTAGTAAGCTTGAAGGTATTCGTCATAAATTCTTTTGGGGTGGGGCCTCGGATGAAAAGAAGATCACATAGATTGCATGGGATAAAACTATTTCTCCTCGTAATAAAGGAGGCTTGGGAATTGGTAGTCTTAAAGCAAGTAATCATTCTTTATTAGCTAAATGGTGGTGGAGATTCCTTAATGAGGACAACGCTTTATGGAGTAAGGTAATTCATTCTATTCATGGACCTATGGGTGGCCTCTTCGATAACACCCCTCTCAAATATACGTCAGCTCCATGGTATCACATATCAAAGTTAAAAGAAGACTTAATTACCTATGGGATTGATTTACCATCAATTTTTAAAAGGAAAATTAGAAATGGTCAATCGTCTAGTTTTTAGCACGAGAATTGGTTGGGTGGATCACCACTTTTTGAAACATTCCCGAGGTTGTATAGGTTGGATACCAATCGAAACTGCCATGTTTCTGATAGATGCCCAACTGTGATGTTTAATACAAGTCCCGAGTTCTTCTTTGGGCCTACTGTCTCGGATATGGGCCTTGTGCACCCTCCTGGTTTGGTCTTTCGTTAGGCTTGGAGAAGGGAGCTTCGTTATGCTCCTAAAATTGCTGAATTAGGTGACATGGTAAGCTTATTATCTCATCTCTACATTTCTGATATGCCAGACACTTGGACCTGTACAAATGATAACTCAAGAAGGTTCTCAGTCCAGAGCATGTGTTCCCTTATCACCCATATGTTGACCACTTTAGTAGATCAGCCAATCAGATGGAACAAGGGGCTACCTATAACACCCCCATAAAATCTCAACGCAGCCGAATACCACTTTGGGGTGCTACTTCATAGCATAAAGTACAAGTTACAGAAAACGACCTCAAAAGAGACATTAATAAAATGTCACATTCGATTAAAATTTCAGAGTAAAATCAGGTTCTAATAATTTATAATTTAACATGACTATAAGAGTTCAAACGTGAATCATTTTGTATATTTGAAGTTAAAAAGTTATCGAATGTGAAGAAAACTGAGTCCTTAAGTTTTGTTGATATCCACGCGTCTCGAATGCTCTCAATGCTCAGCTAGCAAAATGATAACCTGAGAAAATACATGCAAAAACATCAACAATAATGTTGGTGAATTCATAGGTTTAAGAAAAAGCAGTATTGTAATAATTTAATAAATATTTCAGTAAGAAAAGAAGCCTTACAACATTTAAAAGTATTAGTTCTGAAATTCAAGTAGTGATTCAATAAATTAAATAATGTTCAGGAGTGGACCACAAGGTTCAAGTAATGTAGACAAGAGAAACAAATTCACCAAGTCTAAAAGAAATATGTATTATTGCACTAAGCTCATGACCCCGAAGCTTAACTGTCAGTGCCCTTATAAGTATATAGAATGTATGCCAAAACATCCTAAAAGTTCTCAAATGTTAAATGCACCATGGCCAACTTGTGACCAGAAATTCAAGGCGGGGATTGTCATTCCCGATAGATCTACCCACAACATTCGCGCTCACTACAATAGCAATTGACGGTTCATGATAGAAAAAAGGACTTAATTGATAATTGTGATAACTTAGGCAATAATATTCAGGTAATAATCTGGATAGCATACAATTGAAAAACACTTGTGCAAATGTAAAACAAGTAATGTGCTCAAAATTCTCAATTTTCATATATAAGAATTCAGTGATCTCAAATTATGTAGTAAGCAAATCAAGATTTAGTAAATTCATGAGTAAACAACCATTTATTAAAAGTCATGTAGTAAGCAAGTAAAAGATTTAGTAAAATTAGTTATGTAATGCTTAAGTAGTAGAAATTAATAAATTTGCTTAGTAAACGAGCATGTATTCTCACCCCGAAAACAGTTTTTGAAAACCATTGAAAGAGAAAAGGTTGGGCTATGAACTCACCGAGAAGCAAATGAAGATCATAAGTAAGATGAGTCTTCGGAAGAGCGAGAAATACTTCTAAGCACCACCTAGAAGACGTGACGTGACTTAGTAGGATAAAGAGATCAATACGTAAAAATAAATCATATGATCACGAGATATGTTTTCGAGATATGCATGGCATTGAATTATGACTTAATCAAAGTATTCTTATCCCCAAATTGGTATACAACCTGCACTAATACTACATTAAGTTTCTACTAAGTCTCGCTTAGCGATTCTTATCTTATTACTATGTGGCCGTACTTTTATTTCTCAAGAAAAGGCGTAAAACTATGTTGCGGAATTTTTTGTCAACTTTACAAGACCATTTCTCGTAACATATAAAAGATACAAGGATGGGGCTTTTACCCCTGAAAACATACTTAAGTCTAGTTTCCAGAACATTAGGCCTTTTAATTAAACCATTTACCAATCCACGGGAAATGAGTTTTTACTAATCATAACTCAAAACAGAAAGTTCGCTGAATTTCTAACGCTTACGGTTTTGGCCATAAATGCTATTCTGTAATAGCAATCAAGTTGAATCCAAAGATAAATGAAATCTTATGATGTCTAGTGTTTAACCATGTTTTAAAAACTAAAAACTTTAGTGTAAAAATCTGGAGTTAGACCCCTTTTTCAAACAGTAGTTTAGAACTGACTAGTTTCCGTAAATCGGTCATATCTCACTCATCCGGAGGAGTTGATAACCCATCCAATTCGCCAAATGAAGCTTAAGACTATATCTATCCAGCCATGTTATTTATTCATAGGCTCCAGGCCAAAAATTATTAGGAATATCCACGTTTTGATACTGGTCTAAAAACAGTCCCTAAAACTACCTAGAAATCCCATCAAAACTTATCCAAATCACCAATTATTCACTTGCAATGCCATAACATATCCTAATAACATATCTCACACATCAAAACATGAAGTTCATGATCAAACCCAAAATTAAACAAACTCAAAAACGTGCATCCTTATAAAAGATGAAACCAAACACATGCATACAAATAAAAATCAACAATTGAAAAGAGGGGTTTAGAGACAACTTACAATACAATAATTAGAAGCAAAAGATCAAACAAGAACCCTAGGTGGGTTTGAATTCTGGCCAAACACCACAAGAAACGAAAACAATGATCCAAACTTGATTTTTGTTACTCCAATCTTGTTAAAAACTCTTCATTATAAACCCTTAATGCTTCAATTGTACCCAATTAGATCAAAACCCTAAAATATCAAAATCTAAAAATTTTAGAATCTTGAGAGAAAACATTGCATGTTGATTAAACTTTGAAAATAATTGTAGGGATTAGTATAATATTGATGTAGGGATAACAGAAAGTGCTTAATTGAATTTCTGTAATGGTTGTGGTGTTTTGGTTATGGTTCGTGGTTCACAGTAGCAAGGGAGAAGAGGCAGAATTTTTGTTTATTGAATCATAAATGTGATTTTAAGAAAAGAATTTTAGGTAAGTTAGGAATCTATTTATAGTAGAATTGAATGACCAGTATACTTCCATTATTATTTATAAAAAATTGAGGTGTGTTTGTTTTAGAGTTTAGTAGGAGAAGTAAAAATAATAAAGGGAGTGTTTGGTTTCTAGTTTTATAGGAGCTAATTAAAAAAAAGGGATGTTTGGTTTTATGTGTTATGTTTGTTTTATGTTTTTATTCTTATTATTTTTTTTCTAAAACATTTATACCACAATATTTCTTTTTAAAACACGTAGTTAAAATATTAAAAATGATAAAAACACTGTTTTGACGCGGTTTCGGTCAAACGCAGTTAAAAGTCGAAAAGTATTAAAATGAAAAATAAATAAGCTCTCAAAGCTAAAATATAGAATTATTGATTTCTCAAATGTTAAAATGGATAAATATTCAAGGCACGATTCGTAACTAGCTAAATCGACGATTTTTGTTAAAACGGCTAAAAACAAAAATAATAAATTCCATAAAAATTAGAAGTAGAATTAAGGCTCGGTTAAAATATTGACCGTAAAATACGAGATGCTACAGTCTTTCCACCTTAAGGGAGCGTCGTGCCGGTGCTTTATTCGACTTATCTCCATAAGGTTTGCAACGGTTGATACACATTCAGAAAAAAAAACTATATCACATATTACAAGTCGAAAGAAGTTCAAGATAGCCATTTGTACAAAATCAATAATGATAGCGATTAAAAGAGAAAAGACAATGAATGATTCGTACAGACGAACGCACGTTATTTCGGATACACATAAGCCCACTCATTCACAATTCGTCACTTACATAAAGAGGCGTCCCTATCCATGTAAGTGAAGAATTATGAACTTATGGTTCGGCGATTTATAATTTCATTATTCAAAAGGAGAAGCGTCCCAATTCATTTCAATAAGACGATTATAAATCATCATACTTAAGCATGGCCGACACAAAACACAATATCAAAACAATGTTACAATAAGTAAAAAAGAGTGTCTACTTGACGGCATGATTCTTCAAAATCTTAAGAAGTAACAAGAAGAGTAATGAGACGTTAGAGTCCATCTATGTTCAAAGGTAAGTGCAAGAACGGCAACGATTTCCGAGGTGACAAGATAAAGCCGTACTCCCATCAATTGGAAGATTTCAAAACAATGGATTACAAACACAACATACGCAATTCAAAAGCATAAGAAGTGTGTTCGGACTCGGAGTCGAACAATAAAATAACTACTGGAATTGACAAAGTACACCGAATGTCAATATTATCAAAAAGGAAATAAATAAAGTCACGTAATGTTTCGAAGTTCACCGCAATCGCTCGTTAAAATTTCAAGAAAGAACTATTAAGAACTTTACCATAGTACTTTAACTATGTAAGTAATTATCATTTTCATAAACATTTCTGCCCTTTGCAATCTGACTTTATCGGACCTTTATTTTCAAAAGCGTTAATATGTATAACTTACGAACGGTTTTTGCCTTTATACAATATGTTAGACTCTATTTTTACTGAGTTACAAGGATAAATAACTCAAAGTGGTAAGATCATTAAGTGAAGTTTTCATTTTAATTCATGTGTCCATATCTGATTATTTAAAAAGTTTTATTGTTCTATCATTTTAGCATTAATTACATTGTATAACTCCGTTTGACCAAAGACGAAAGCCCATGTTTAAGTTTATCTAAATCCTACAGGTTTTAATTGGAAAATTAGGCACTTAGTATAAAAATATTGGTCTCAAACTCATTTTGAAAATCCGGGCATAATTTTTAAATTAGTTTTGGCCGTTCTAGTCGTGACTCAATCTTTACGGATTAGTTATTGGGTTTATCCAAATGAACCACATGGTCCTCATATGTTTACCTTACCCATGTTAAAACAAATTGCCTAGGCCTCCAAGTAATTTTAATTTAGTTTTGGATACACATATGTCCACTCATTTACAATTTGTCACTTACATAAAGAGGCGTCCCAATCCATGTAAGTGAAGAATTATGAACTTATGGTTCGGCGCAAAATAATTTCCTTATTTAAATGAAGAAGCGTCCCAATTCATTTCAATAAGACGATTATAAATCATCCTACTTAAGCATGGCCGACATAAAACACAATATCAAAATAATGTTAAAATAAGTAAAAAAGGAGTGTCTACTTGACGGTATGATTCTTCAAAATCATAAAAAGTAACAAGAAGAGTAATGAGACGTTAGTCCATCATGTTCCAAAGGTAAGTGCCAAAAGACGGCACTATCCGAGGTGACAAGATAAAGACATACTCGCCACTAGGACCTAACATATTAGCCTATTCATTAATGCAAAGATACAGTAGGATTTAAGCCAAAATTTTCCTATAAAAATACCAACTTTACTCGAAAGCTTCCAAAAAAAATAGCCGAAAGTAACCATAAATAGTCAACACTTATAGGAATTGCTATTATATATATAGTGGCGGTGATCCCGAAGATAAGCGTAAGAATTTGAGAGGAGAGTAGCTCATATATGCACGAGTATTCATATATAATACTAGTATTGACGTTCGAGGGAGAAAATAAGAAAACAGGAAGTACGCGATAATCAGAATGGTCAGCGTATATATAATCGACCGATATAAAGAAAATAATATGACGTCATAAGATAGACATATGAGAGCAAAATAATAACCAATAATTATATATTTATTATTAATATAATAGCAATAAGATGCAAAAGGGAGCATATGAGTTACTTGGGAGCAAGCGCATGCGGATATCGGACAATGGTGAAGGACTCTTATTTTTTTTCGAAAAACAGTTATAGTTTAGGTTATAACCAGTGCTCTGATACCACTCTGTAACACCCCCATAAAATCTCATCGCAGCGGAATACCACTTTGGGGTGCTACTTCATAGCATATAGTACAAGTTACAGAAAACGACCTTAAAAGAGACGTTAATAAAATGTCACATTCGATTAAAATTTTAGAGTAAAATCAGGTCCCAATAATTTATAATTTAACAAGACTACAAGATTCAAACGTGAATCATTTTGTATATTTGAAGTTAAAAAGTTATCGAATGTGAAGAAAACTAAGTCCTTGAGTTTTGTTGATATCCACGCGTCTCGAATGCTCTCAATGCTCAGCTAGCAAAATGATCACCTGAGAAAATACATGTAAAAACGTCAACAATAATGTTGGTGAATTCATATGTTTAAATAAAAGCAGTATTGTAATAATTTAATAAATATTTCAGTAAGAAAAGAAGCGTTACAACATTTAAAAGTATTAGTTCCGAAATTCTAGTAGTGATTCAATAAATCAAATAATGTTCAGGAGTAGACCACAAGGTTCATGTAATGTAGACAAGAGAAATAAATTCACCAAGTCTAAAAGAAATATGTATTATTGCACTAAGCTCATGACCTCGAAGCTTAACTGTCAGTGCCCTTATAAGTATATAGAATGTATGCCAAAACATCTTAAAAGTTCTCAAATGTTAATTGCACCATGGCCAACTTGTGACCAGAAATTCAAGGCAGGGATTGTCAGTCCCAGTAGATCTACCCACAACATTCGTGCTTACTACAATAGCAATTGACGGTTCATGATAGAAAAATAGACTTAATTGATAATTGTGGTAACTTAGGCAATAATATCCAGGCAATAATCTGGATAGCATACAATTGAAAAACACTTGTGTCAAATGTAAAACAAGTAACGTGCTCAAAACTCTCAGTTTTCATATATAAGAATTTAATGATCTCAAATTATATAGTAAGCAAATCAAGCTTTAGAAGATTCATGAGTAAACAACCATTTATTAAAAGTCATGTAGTAAGCAAGTAAAAGCTTTAGTAAAATTAGTCATGTAACGCTTAAGTAGTAGAAATCAATAAATTTGCTTAGTAAACGAGCATGTATTCTCACCCCGAAAACAGTTTATGAAAACCATTGAAAGAGAAAAGGTGGGGCTATAAACTCACCGAGAAGCAATGAATATCAGAAGTAAGATGAGTCTTTGAACGAGCGAGAAATACTTCTAAGCACCACCTAGAAGACGTGACGCGACTTAGTAGGATAAAGAGATCAATACGTAAAAATAAATCATATGATCACGAGATATGTTTCCGAGATATGCATGGCATTGCATTATGACTTAATCAAAGTATTCTTATCCCCAAATTGGTATACAACCTGCACTTATACTACATTAAGTTTCTACTAAGTCTCGCTTAGCGATTCTTATCTTATTACTATGTGGCCGCACTTTTATTTCTCAAGAAAAGGCGTAAAACTATGTTGCTGAATTTTTAGTCAACTTTACAAGACCATATCTCTTAACCTATAAAAGATACAAGGATGGGGCTTTTACCCCTGGAAAGATACTTAAGTCTAGTTTCCAGAACATTAGGCCTTTTAATCAAACCATTTACCAATCCACGGGAAATGAGTTTTTACTAATCATAACTCAAAACAGAAAGTTCGCTGAATTTCTAACGCTTACGGTTTTGGCCATAAATCCTATTCTGTAATAGCAATCAAGTTGAATCCAAAGAGAGATGAAATCTTATGATGTCTAGTGTTTAACCATGTTTTAAAAACCAAACACTTTAGTGCAAAAATCTGGAGTTAGATCCCTTTTTCAAAAAGTAGTTCAGAACTGACTAGTTTCCGTAAATCGGTCATATCTCACTCATCCGGAGGAGATATGGCTCTAGCCAACTCGACACATGTACTTTGAACTTATTTATACAATCAGATCAAATAATGCAGACCTTCTTAGACCAAAAGTTTGCTGCAATTAACCCATTTATACTGCTGGTCTGCAGCAGTCCCAAATTTTCCTACCAAACACTAATTTTGACGTATTTTCCAAACCGTAATAGCTATTAAAGTGAATCCAATTGTAGAAGTTAGTTTAAGATATATACTATTGATATTAGCATTCCTATCCTACATTTTAGAGCTTTAACCTGAAATTTAACTCATTTTCCAAACGATGTTCCAGAATTGACTAGCAATCGTAAAATGGCCATAACTCTCTCATCCGGAGGAGTTGATAACCCATCCAATTCGCCACATGAAGCTTAATACTATATCTATCCAGCCATGTAATTTATTCACAGGCTCTAGGCAAAAATTATTAGGAATATCCACGTTTTGATACTGGTCTAAAAATAGTCCCTAAAACTAGCTAGAAATCCTATCAAAACTTATCCAAATCACCAATTATTCACTTGCAATGCCATAACATATCCTAATAACATATCTCACACATCAAAACATGATGTTCATGATCAAACCCAAAATTAAACAAACTCAAAAACATGCATGCTTATAAAAGATGAAATCAAACACATGCATACAAATAAAAATCAACAATTGAAAAGAGAGGTTTAGAGACAACTTACAATAGAATAATTAGAAGCAAAAGATCAAACAAGAACCCTAGGTGGGTTTGACTTCTGACCGAACACCACAAGAAGCAAAAACAATGATCCAAACTTGATTTTTGTTACTCCAATCTTGTTAAAAACTCTTGATTATAAACTCTTAATGCTTCAATTGTACCCAATTAGATCAAAACCCTAAAAAATCAAAATCTAAGAATTCAAGAATCTTGAGAGAAAATATTGCATGTTGATTAAACTTTAAAAATAATTGTAGGAATTAGTATAATATTGATGTAGGGATAATAGAAAGTGCTTAATTGAATTTCTGTAATGGTTGTGGTGTTTTGGTTATGGTTCGTGGTTCACAGTAGCAAGGGAGAAGAGGCAAAAAAAATTTATTGAATCGTAAATTTGTTTTTAAGAAAAGAATTTTAGGTAAGTTAGGAATCTATTTATAGTAGAGTTGAATGACTAGTATACTTCCATTATTATTTATAAAAAAATTGAGGTGTGTTTGTTTTAGAGTTTAGTAGGAGAAGTAGAAATAATAAAGGGGTTGTTTGGTTTCTAGTTTTATAGGAGCTAATTAAAAGAAAAGGGGTGTTTGGTTTTATGTGTTATGTTTGTTTTTAAAACACGTAGTTAAAATATTAAAAATTGTAAAAACACTGTTTTGACGCGGTTTTGGCCAAACGCAGATAAAAGTCAAAAAGTATTAAAATGAAAAATAAATAAGCTTTCGAAGCTAAAATATGGAATTATTGATTTCTCAAATGTTAAAATGGATAAATATTCAAGGCATGATTCGTAACTAGCTAAATCGACGATTTTCGTTAAAACGGCTAAAAACAAAAATAATAAATTCCATAAAAATTAGAAATAGAATTAAGGCTCGGTTAAAATATTGAACGTAAAATACGAGATTCTACAGTCTTTCCACCTTAAGGGAGCGTCGTCCCGGTGCTCTATTCTACTTATCTCCATAAGGTTTGCGACGATTGATACACATTCAGAAAAAAAACTATATCACATATTACAAGTCGAAAGAAGTTTAAGATAGCCATTTGTACAAAAGCAATAATGATAGCGATTCGAAGAAAAAAGACAATGAATGATTCGTACAGACGAACGCACGTTATGTCGGATACACATATGTCCACTCATTCACAATTCGTCACTTAAATAAAGAGGCGTCCCAATCCATGTAAGTGAAGAATTATGAACTTATGGTTCGGCGCAAAATAATTTCCTTATTCAAATGAAGAAGCGTCCCAATTCATTTCAATAAGACGATTATAAATCATCCTACTTAAGCATGGCCGACACAAAACACAATATCAAAACAATGTTACAATAAGTAAAAAGGAGTGTCTACTTGACGGCATGATTCTTCAAAATCATAAGAAGTAACAAGAAGAGTGATGAGACGATAGTCCATCATGTTCCAAAGGTAAGTGTCAAAAAACGGCACGATCCGAGGTGACAAGATAAAGCCGTACTCGCCACTAGGACCTAGCATATTAGCCTATTCATTAATGCAAAGATACAGTAGGATTTAACCCAAAATTTTCCAATTAAAATACCAAGTTTACTCGAAAGTTTTCAAAAAAAAATAGCCAAAAGTAACCATAAATAGTCAACACTTATAGAAATTACTATTATATATATAGATGGCGGTGATCCCGAAGATAAGCTTAAGAATTTGAGAGGAGAGTAGCTTATATATGCACGAGTATCCATATATAATACTAGTATTGACGTTCGAAGGAGAAAATAAAAAAAACAGGAAGTACGCGATAATCGGAATGGTCAGCGTATATATAACCGACCGATATAAAGAAAATAATATGACGTCATAAGATAGACGTATGAGAGAAAAATAATAACCAAGCATTATATATTCATTGTTTTTAAAACACGTAGTTAAAATATTAAAAATTGTAAAAACACTGTTTTGACGCGGTTTCGGCCAAACGCAGATAAAAGTCGAAAAGTATTAAAATGAAAAATAAATAAGCCCTCGAAGCTAAAATATGGAATTATTGATTTCTCAAATGTTAAAATGGATAAATATTTAAGGCACGATTCGTAACTAGCTAAATCGACGATTTTCGTTAAAACGGCTAAAAACAAAAATAATAAACTACATAAAAATTAGAAATAGAATTAAGGCTTGGTTAAAATATTGACCGTAAAATACGAGATGCTACACTAACATCCAAAGTTAACATCCTCACTTGGCGTGTTTCAAATAGAAGATTGCCTACTAGAGTGAACATCGATCGAAGAGGCATAGACATAGACTCTATTAGATGTCCGATATGTGATGGGGATTTGGAATCAGAAGACCACCTTTTCGTCTCTTGTGTGATCGCGGTAGAAATTTGGAAGAACATCTTGGATTGGTGGGGGATATCGAACGTGGGCATCAACAACCTCCATGATGTTATCAGTTTGGCAGATCGAGTGCCTCTTGAGGATAATCGGTCTAATTTCTTCGACGTGGTTGTTCAAACAGCCATATGGTCCATTTGGAGATTTAGAAACAACATGATTTTTTCTCAAAGAAGACCGAACAAACACCTTGTCTTCAACGAGGTGAAGATGCTCTCATACAACTGGATTTTGAGTAGATGTAAAAAATCCTTTCTTAATTGGATTGAGTGGTACGATAATCCATGTAATGCGCTTGCACCTCCTATTTTGTAATTTTTTTCTAGCTCCTTGCTAGCTTTTCAATACAATCGCCGTTCAAAAAAAAATTGTTTATGTAAATCTTTGTTATAGTTTTATAATATAACTTAAAAACTAAAGCTTATCAGTAATGACTCAAGTTCTTTCATCGTTTTAATTGAATGTAAGATAAATTATGAGATTATAAAATAGTACATGTTAAATATATGAAAAAAAACTATAAATATGTATGAAATCGGTTTGACCCAGCGGTTCAACCAATTGAACCAATGACCCGACGAACCGACAACTCAACCGAGTCAATAAAAAAACCGAGTCTTAAAACAATGATTGCAATACAAAAGGACAATAGATTAATGTTCACATGAGTTATTTTTATGAAGGTGTAGGCATATTCATGAGCTTGTTTTGCAAACCACTTTAACACAATTGCTTATGTAGTTATGTTTGGCAACTTTAAGGGGCAAATTGACTATCGAATGAATAAGAAGATGACCTTATCATTCTTAAGGTAGAAACGATTCTTAAGTATGTTTGATACAACCTTATTCTCACCAAAACATAGATCTTGAAAGCTAAATTTCATAAGCATGATTATTGCTAGCTAGTATCAAATAACTAACATCTAACTCCTAAATCTTATAACTAGCATCTACACGACGAAGATCGCTGCTCTTGTCTTGTTGACGAGCTTCCAGGTTCTGTACATTGTTTGTTTGTCATTTCTTATTGGAATAAATAACGTTAGTGATTGTTTCCAAAAACGCGAAGACCACTAATATTGAGATCACGATCCAGTCAAGGTTCTTTGGGAGGAAAAACACCAACACAAGGGAAAGAGGTATATAAAGTAGTCCCAAATAACTAATCTTAGGATAATTGGCATCACTGTCAACTGTATTATCCAAATGCCAAATAAAGTTTGGAGGGACAAATGCTACCATAAAAATTGACAAATTTGCCACGAACGTCGCGAATAATCCAATGCATTTTACGATCGTTAAGCGGATATACCACGTCCACGAGATTTGCAAGTAGTATTTTGCAAAAACCAAAACTAGACATGTGAGTACAGCCACAAATGTAGTAACAATCGATATGATCATGAATGGAGGATTCATTTCGATAGGAGACATTTTTCTCGTATCACACATAGTGGGAACATTTGCTAGGATAAACCTAAAGGTGTAACTCATGATTAATAAAGTGAAAAAGTAGTCGCGCACCCTGAAAAACACACAATGCAAACATTAGATCTAACCATATATAGAAAACACATATCTCTATCGTAAACCCGATAAATGATTTATGAACGTGAACACGAAACATAATCAGAATGGAACGTACGGTAGATTGAAGACGGTGTGCGGTTGTTTCGGTGTGTCTTCTCTAATGGAAGTGCTTGTTGAATCGGACTCCATATGTATGCTTCAGCTTTAATCTTACAAAAATGGTGAATCCAAAATTAAATTACTGTATAAGGCTACTAAAAAAGGTCAGCGAATTAAAAGTTACGTACTCCGTATAGTTTTCACTATGCTTGACCAAATCTTTTCTTTCTTAACAAAAGATATAATTTTAAATTAATCTATTTTAATTCATTATTTTATTTTTAAATGTGTTTCCGATTAATCACGGAGCGACTACCTAATCTAAAAGCACATAAACACTCACCCAGGTCTCTTACTAGCTTTTACATCTTTTACGAACAAAGCTTCTTACAATTATAGTCCTAGGTGATAGGTCGCGTTTTGTGTAAATGCTAAACAATATGATAATTCGTTTTCAATAATAGAAGGGTGATCTTTTTAGATATCATTTTTAACATAGATACTACATGGTTAATTCATGTACTCAGATTACTAACCATTCAAAATCCCCAGTAACTTATTGTGACATATTCAGTTTTATATTTCTAGTACAAAAAATTACGAATATATTTGTAACAGTGAAATCTAGGCATGAAACGACATGAACACCACAGTTCATAACATGTAGCAGAAACAAAATCTTTTTTCTCTTTTCTTTCTAACGTGATTAAAACTCGACCAATCGACAATGTGTACATACTATTCTTATTGCATGCTATTTAAATATGATGAGGATGTTACCTTACTTGACGGTATAAACACAGAAAATCGAAAAGAACCGCCTTAATATCTCCCTACTAATGCTCACTAAATCCCTAGGATTTATGTGTGTTCCCTTCGATGATTATCAATGATACGTACATGTGATATTTAAGAGTAGTTAGGCCTGAAAATATTGTGAGAATTCCAATTTGTATGAGTCATCATATAAGAGATATGACTATTGAATTTAAAAAGATTTAATTGAAATTTTATATTTTATGAAAATGGAAAAGAATTTGTCAAGCATAGGTGAAAAATAGAACTTTTAATTCGCTGATCTTTCCGTATCAATGCCTTTTTTTCTTATTTCTATCGTTTTATAAAATACTATTAATAGTACAATTTTATAGATCAAGATCACCGTTTTTGTAAGATCAAAGCTAAAGCATACATGGAGTCCGGTTCAACAACCATTTCCATTAGAGAAGACACAGCAACACAATCGGCAACCGTCGTCAATTTACCGTACGTTCCATTCCGATTGTGTTTTATGCTCACGTTCATAATTCATTTATCAGGTTTAAGACTTTATTTGTTTTTGATATATTGTTAGATCTAAGTTTCCATTTTGTGTTTTTCAGGATACGCCGCTACTATAGTTATTTGTTAGGGACGAGTTACCTCTTCAGGTGTAGCATAGTATTGGTTCTAAAGACGTGTCATGCGAAGAAAGTATCTCCTATCGAACTAAATCCTTCATTTGTGATCATATCGATTGTTACAACATTTGTGGTTGTACTCAATACACTAGTCTTGATTTTTGCAAAACAGTGCATGAAAATCACATTAACGAGGTATTTCTGGTTAAGAATCGTAAAATGTATTGGTATATTCGCGGCATTTGTGGCACTTCTGTCACTTTATGTTGTAGCATGTGTGCCTCCAAAAGATAACTGGTATGGGTATGTACTCATGTCTCTTATCTTTGGGTATGCATGTTCAGATTTCTTTTTCGATAATAAAGCTGATGGGGTTGAGTATCAAAATTTTCCTTGGATAAATTATTCGGGACTTATTCATTTACCGCTTTCCCTTATGTTGGGGATATTTCTACCTGAGAACCTCTACTATGTTGTGTATTTAATGGTATTGTTCTTTATGTTTTTGGAAGGAACCTGTAACATAATTTATTTCAAAGAGAGAACAACAGATAACTAATGTATGCAACTTGGAAGCAGCTGATCAACAAGACAAGAACAACGATCATCCACGAGTAGATACTAGTTGTCAGATTTATAAGTTAGATGTTATCTGATACATAGTGCATGTACCGAGAATAAAGCTGTAATAAACATGATGCAATATATGGTGTATTAAAAAGAACTTATGATGATAAGAGGTGAGATCCACATAGATCACTCACCAAACAAAGATCAAAGGAACAAATCTCATCCATTCATTCCATCTTCATCC
>BQNB010034270.1:3293-51730 GCA_026074375.1 Tanacetum coccineum
CTTTTACTAGCTTATTCTTAGGTCTGCTCTTAGCCTTTTAGCTTTTATAAAAACCAATGAAAACACAAAACATAGTATTCTGCCTTAACTACCTTTTTCAAATACATTTTTCTAGCTTATTAAGTGTCTTTAAATGCTTATTTCTGGCGTATTTTTATTCTTTGCAGTATAAATTTAATCTGTTTTTAGGTTTTAAGGATTAGCTTAATGATTTAGTAGCTTAAAATTAGCTTAAAGGTGCCTTCCTAGATTGTTTTTAAAAGTATTTTAGCCTAAATTGCTTAATTGCTTATCTGATCTATAGCTTATTTGATTTGATTAAATCTGGTTTGGATTTTCTCATTAGGTCTCTTATAAGCTATAGTTGGCTCATTTAGTTTGAGGTTTAGCTTGTAGTATCTTTTTAGCAAAATCAGTTTAACGCTAAAAGCTTTTAAGCTTTTCAGGCCATATCTGTCACTTTAAGTAGCTTATTTCTGGCTTATTAGTGGTTTTTAGAAAAAAGTTATTTTACAAAAAGTGCTTATTTAGGAATTAAGTTCAGCTGTTAAAAAAAAGAAAAGAAAAATAAAAATGGTTAAGTTGTTGGGGTACTGGGAGGACTCGAACCCAAGACCTCAACCATAACTCACCAACACCTTAACCATTGCGCCCTGGGGTCTTTTCTGTTAAGACCCTTGGGCCATTTGGTTTATAAGTGTGTTTACAGTTTTAGCCCTTTTAGCTTATTTGATTTTTCCTGGCTTATTTATAGGCTCGTTTTTAGCATTTTTAATTTTTATACTTTAGTATTAGTGTTAACTACTTTCAGTAATTTTTTGAAATTTTTATAAAATAGTTTAGCATTTTTAGTATTATTTTTAGATTAAGACTGTTTTTAATTCATAATAAATAAAAAATATATATATATAATTTCTTTTTCAAAAATTATTTTCAGTCATTTAGGATTTATAAAAAATAAAAAAATTAGTTTTAGGGTTAAATTTTGATAATTTAGGTATTTGGTCGCGTTTTATTCTGCGTAGATTTAATTGTTTAATTACTTAAATTCTCATTGTTATTAGCTTAGCTTGTCTTTATTTGCATTTGCGTTACATTAGTAGAATTAGAATCCTAAAACCAAATCTTGAAATATACATTCGCGCGATCACGAACGTAAAACAAGATATTCAAATTCACGCTTCGTCGGGATACGACTCGGGAAGATTTGGTCATCACTTTTCCTAAAGGGATTTTCATTTCTTAACGGAATACTACTCTTATTATTTGGTATTTGGTATTTTATTTATATATATATTATATATAGAGTATAATGTTCTAATCAATTTTTGGCGCCGTTGCCGGGGAGGTGTGTTACGAATATCGCGTTGAAGTTTGAAGATTAGTGTTTTGAAGACCCTCCCTCGTGAAGTTGTCGTTTTGTTATTTTCTTTTATAAAAAACAAAAAAAAATACAAAAATATTTTATTTTTCTCGATTTATTTTCGTAGATTTATTAGAAAAACCAAAAATACTTTTCCTAAAGTATTTGAAATACCAAAAAAATTAAAAACAACAAAAGCAATAATTGTGTCACTTGTGAAATCGGCTCACCTTTAGATTACAAACTATAAGAGAGGTATAAAGAGGGTTGATCCTACGATCTTCGACCCGAAAGGAGAAGGTTTTTAAAACCCTTCGCGCTTACCTGCTCCTCCGCTTCTTTGTGCATTTTCTAGAGAGCTACCGTACACTTGTTCGATTATCGGTTACAAAAATAATTTTCTTTTTATTTCTCTTATTTTATTTTTAGTGCATGCGCACCCGCTCTTCATCGAATTTAATTGTTGAATCTTCCACGACTCCGAAACGTCGTAATCGTAGACGCTCCAAGCAAAGAGTCGAACCGCTTTCTCTTGAAGAGACTCCCGTAGTTACGATGGCCGATCAACATACTATGGCGGAATTACTCCAGGCACCCACTGAGGGTTACGGAGATGCTATCGTTATTCCCGCTATTCCTGCGGAGAATTTTGAGCTTAAACATGGTCTTCTAAATCTTGTAACTTCAAAACAATTTTACGGATTTGAGAAAGAAGATCCTCATGCTTACATTCGTTGCTTTAACAAGATTACTTCCACGATTAAGTATAAAGAAGTGCCTAATTTATCGATCAAGCTTATGCTTTTTCCATTTTCTATCGAGGGGGCAGCCCGGATTTGGCTTGAAAAAGAACCCCCTCGTTCTATTCTTACTTGGGAAGACCTTGTTTCCAAGTTTATTAACCAATTCTTTCCTCCTTCCAAAACTAGAAATCTCCAAAATGAAATCACAAATTTCAACAAAAGTTTAAGGAAACGTTTAGTGAGGCATGGGACCGTTTTAAGGATCTCCTTCGTGCATGCCTACATCACGGTTTTATAGAATTGCATCAACTTGATACTTTCTACAATACTTTAACCCCAACCGATCAAGATTCTTTAAACGCCGCCGCCGGTGGTAATCTTTTGACTAAAACTCCTCGAGATGCTTTGACAATTAATGAAAATAAGTTGAAAATTCGCAATTCACGAAACAAACTGGTTGTTTCCAAAGTGAGTGCTAATACTTCTTCTTCTACCACGGCATGCCCGTCGGAGATGACCGCTCTTACTGATGTCGTTAATGCTATGCTTCGTCATGTTAAGACCTCATCTCTAGAGACCGTTAAAGCAATTTCTGAAAGTTGTGTGACTTGTGGCGGACCACATCCCTATTATGAGTGTCTTGCCGCCGATGGCAACACTTTCAATGCTTCTGCAGCCGAAGCGACCTATAATCAGAATCAAGGATATCGTCCTCAAGGAGACCCGAATTATCGTACTAGCAATCAAATGGGACCACCTGGTTTTTCTTCCGTGCAAAATAATCAAAACCGTTTCAATCAAAATCATGGTTACAATCAGAACCGAGGAAATAATTTCAATCAATGTAACCAGAATTATCAAGCCCCGCCTCAAGTTGGACCTTCAAACGATCTCTCGAACTACATGAAGACAAATGACGTTAATATGAGAGTAATGCAAATTCAAATAATCAATATGATGACGAAATTAAAGAAAGATATGGATACTACGTTGAGTAGGCAGAACAATGCGTTCAAGAATGAGTTAAGGAATGAGTTAATGAATGATATTAAGAACATGATGAGCAGTTTTTTCAAATGAATACCGCTTCTTCTTCGGGTTCGGGTTCACTTCCTAGCAACACCGTTGCTAACCCGAGAGGTGACTTGAAAGCAATCACCACCCGAAGTGGTATTTCTTATGATGGACCTCTAATTCCACCTCTTCCCAAGGTGGTGGAACGGGAACCCGAGGTGACAAAGGATACGGTGCAACCAAGTACCGAAAACATCCAACCTTTGGTAGTCCAAACTCAAGCTCCAATTGATGAGCCCGTTGTTGTTCCTAAGCCTAAATCGTTTATACCTTATCCTTCAAGAGCTAACAAACAGAAGCTCCGTGAAAAAGATGATAATCTAGCTTCGAAATTTGTTAAAATGTTTAGGGAATTACATTTCGAGCTCAGTTTTACGGATGCTCTTCTACATATTCCAAAATTTGCTTCAATGTTTAAAAGTCTCCTTAATAACAATGAATTTTTTTAACTTAGCTAAAACACCGTGAATAAGAATTGTTCGGCGGTTATCCTAAAAAAGTTACCCGAAAAACTTGGAGACCCCAGCAAGTTTCTTATTCCATGTGATTTTTCAGAGATAGTTGAATGCTTAGCCTTGACCGATCTTGGTGCAAGCATCAACTTGATGCCTCCTTCCATATGGAAGAAGCTCTCACTCCCCGAACTTACTCATACTCGAATTATTCTTGAACTTGCAGACCGATCGACTACTAGTCCATCCGGTATTGCCGAAGATGTCTTTGTAAAAGTAGTAAAGTTCCATTTTTTGGCCGACTTCGTAGTCGTTGATTATGTTGTTGATTCTCGGGTTCCCTTAATTCTCGGGAGACCCTTTTTGAGGACGGCACGTGAAGTTGATGATGAAGCTAAAACCTTTAAAGTTGGTCAAACTTCGAGATACTCCTACAATGATGCTGAATCGGTTAATCGAATCGATGTCATCGACATTTCATGTGAGGAGTATGCTCAAGAAGTGCTTGGATTTTCGGATAGTTCTACGAGTGGCAATCCCACTCTGTCTTTAGATCCTATCCTTTCTACTTCTTTCCCCTCTCTCACTCCTTTTGAGGGAGGTGACTTCATTTTCGAAGAAATCGAAGCTTCTCTTTCAAATGATTCAATTCCACCGGGAATTGATGATGCCGACTTTGATCCGGAGGGAGACCTTCTTTTACTCGAGAAGTTATTAAATAATGATCCATCATCTCCTCTCCCTCCAAAGAACTTCATTTTGAGGAAACTAAAACGATTAAATCTTCTATTGATGATCCTTTGGAGCTTAAGCTCAAGGATCTACCGTCTCATCTTGAATAAGAGTTTTCAGAAGGAACCAATAAATTACCCGTTATAATTTCTAAAGAATTAAAAGATGAAGAAAAGGTCGCCCTTTTAAAGGTTCTTAAATCACATAAACAGGCCATCGCATGGAAAATCTCTGACATTAAGGGTATCGACCCTAGTTTTTGTACTCATAAGATATTAATGGAAGACGATTTCAAACCGGCGGTTCAACATCAAAGAAGGGTAAATCCAAAAATTCATGAGGTTATAAAAAAGGAAGTTATCAACTCCTGGATGCCGGATTGATTACGCCGAACTCTGATAGTCCATGTAGAGTCCCGTTTAAATGTGTACCTACGAAGGTGGCAAGACCGTAGTTGAAAATGAAATAATTAATTTGATACCTACTAGGATAGTTACGGAAGGCGTGTTTGAATAGAATTACCGTCAGCTTATGATAGTAGACCTCATAAAAGAACCATTCCCGTTGCCGTTTATGGACTAAATGCCCTCAAAAAAGACTCGCAGGAAACGAATATATATTATTTTCTAGATGGATTTCACAGATATTTACAAATTCCTATAGAGCCATCCGCCAAGGACCAAGAGAAGACCACCGTCACTGCCCTTATGGGTACGGTGCCTACCGCCATAATGCCTTTTAGGTTATGAACAACGCCGGCACGTCCAAAGGTGCATGATGGCCATTTCCATGACATGGATACGATGAACAACTGGAGTTCTTAATGGCATGATTTCTCGTCTTAATGATGATTTTTCTCTTTAATGCCAATCTCCCTTTAGACAAAATGCACCACACTTACGAAGACACTAATTTTAGTTTCTAAATTAAGAGAAATGCCATTTATGGTAAAATAAGGAATTGTTCTAGACATAAGATTTTCCCAGACGGCTCGCTATACAACACTGACTGAGAGACACGATATACGTAACCTTCAACAGATATTCTCGTCTCTATTTCGGCTAAACTTGCTAGGTGGACTGCACGATTGTGGATGCTTATCTCGATGAGTCTCTTGCTATATCTTACACAGTAGGAGATGACAGTGTACGGAGTGAGGGAGTGAAGTGGGTATGTCTGTCTATATCTCTAGCGGTCTTGACGAGGCCTTGGGGTGGGAGTCCAATCTTCTACGATCTAGGTGGGGAGCGAGTTTCTCTATTCGAAATTTCTTGTATCTATATCACATAACAGGAACAATCACGCACGGTCCCTAAGGGGGTGGGGGGAGGGAGTGTGTCCGTATCTAGCAGCGCACGGAGTTGCTGAGATCTGAGGTCAGACTACTTTGACACTCCGTCCGATGGGGAGGAGTCTTATTAATCGTACGCGACTAAAGTCATATCTATGTCATAGGCACGAGTACTTCGTTAAATAGATATCTCATCTCGGAGGAAAAAGTCTTTCCATTAGCGCGAGAGGGAGTCCCCCTCACAGATATGAGTCAGATTTACACCGTCTTTTGCCCTATGTCTGAGTCAGATTTGCACACCTTTCTAAGTGGTAGATTACATCACGACATCTAACTTATGTCATACTTTCATCTATCGGGTGGACGTATGTCGTCTATATAGTCACTATGTGCGAGTATATTGTTCTGGGATCTCAGGCTCCGAATGCAGTGACGACGATAACGTGAGAGTCAAGCGTGGACTCTCGCCTACAATCGAATAGTCGGAGCGCTATAGCGTCTCGCACCGCAGCGTGCTAGGACAACTATGACACCGCTGGTAGACGGGTTATCTAGGCGAGGCGCCTCGTTCACATTCACACATCAAAGGGCTAATCGTGTGCAGCGTGTAGACTCTCAGGAGACTATTTAGTAAGATACTCGTCTAGAGGTGCACACCTGTGAGTCTCTGTTCTATAGAGTACGCAACATCTTATCGTCTAGGTCCCAGTTTTCCTTACTATATCTCTGTATCTCTATACAAGAGTCTAGTCTGCGCTCATACAGTCACAGAACTTATATCATGACTACCGTCTCTGCTGATTTATTCGATCTCTATCAGACTAGAATTATCAGATCGAGAGTCTACTACACAAAAGAATTATTGTGCGCAGGGGGAACACCAAGAGAGTGCAGCTGGGTTTGGGGGTGCCGGCGATGGTGGAGCTCTCACGTGTATCGAGATCTACTCAGAGAATGTCATATAAGGAGAGAGTGTAGTATTATCGTCTATAGGTGAGCGTGAGATCACAACGAAGAAAGGCGGACACTCTCTAATAAGGTTACAAATTAACTCCTATAGGCTACGGCGGCGATTGCAGGGTTCCAATGTTACATTCAAGGTCTCTTACAGACACCACAAAGACACCATATTCGAAGGATGAATCTACGAACAGCAAACAGGGGAAAAGAGCACGGCGGATAGTGTGGTAAAGACATTAACCATATTATATGGGGAGGGCGCGCTTGATAAAAAAGGAGCGGAGAATCTCGCGGCCGACCATTTATCAAGATTAGAAAATCCTCATCAAGGTGATCTCGAGAAAAAGGAAATTACCGAAACATTTCCTATTGAGACCCTTGGAATAATATCTTTTCATGGTGATTCTAGTACCCCATGGTTTGCCGACATTGCAAATTATCATGCGGGGAATTTCGTTGTAAAAAGGATGTTGTCCCAACAAAAGAAAAAGTTCTTTAAGGATGTTAAGCATTATTTTTAAGACGACTCCTACTTGTTTCGAATTGGTGTGTATCAAGTGATTAGACAATGTGTTTACGGTAAAGAAGCCGTTGATATCCTCACGGCTTGCCATAATAAACCCACAGGGGGACATCATGGTGCGAACTACACCGCTAAGAAAGTCTTCAATTCTGGTTTTTATTGGCCGACGATTTATTGCGATGCCCACGACATGGTTAAGTCTTGTGACTCATGTCAACGTCAAGGAAAAATCTCACAAAAGGATGAAATGCCTCAAAATGCAATTCAAGTATGCTAGATCTTTGACGTATGGGGCATCGACTTTATGGGACCATTCCCGTCTTCTCGAGGGAACAGGTACATTATCGTAGCCGTTGACTATTGGTCTAAATTGGTTGAAGCAAAAGCGCTCCCCACGAATGATGCTCGAGTTGTCGTTAAATTCTTGAAATCTCTTTTTGCCCGATTTGGAACTCCTCATGCTATAATTAGTGATCGCGGTACCCATTTTTGCAATGACCAATTTGCAAAGGTCATGCTTAAGTATGGAGTTACTCATCGTCTTTCTATCGTGTATCATCTACAAACGAGTGGACAAGTGGAGGTTTCAAATCGTGGTTTGAAACGTATCTTAGAAAGGACCGTAGGTGAAAATCGTGCTTTATGGTCCGATAAGTTAGATGATGTTTTATGGGCCTTCTGTACCGCTTTCAAAACACCCATCGGGTGCACTCCTTATAAGATCGTGTACGGAAAGGCTTGTCATCTTCCTATTGAACTTGAACACAAGGCTTATTAGGCCTTAAAACATTGTAATTTTGACCATAAGACCGCGGGTGATCATTGAAAAGTTCAAATGAATGAATTAAATAAACTCCGGGACCAAGCTTACGAAAATTCTTTAATCTACAAAGAGAAAACGAAGAAGATTCATGACTCCAAGATTAAGAACCAGTGTTCTCGGGTTATGACTCGACATTAATCTTAATTTTAAGATAAACGATAAATTCTGTTTAATCACAAACAAGAGAAAACAGACAGTGTAAGAGAAGATTCTATTGTGACTCCAAGATTAAGAATAGACAATGGACACACGGGGGACTGATTCATAGAGCTCGCTTTTCTATGGTAGGGTACACCGGTACTCGCATGTCAGTTTTTCATTCAACGTTGTGCTGATAGCTATGGATAATATGGATGGTATAGAAGTGGACAAGGAGGTGTTGCCGACTCTCTTACTCTCGGTTTCAATTCTCGAATAAAAAGGTTGGTTAGCGTACACACCCTTCCTCACCCTCCTTCCCCATTATCTTTCTCTTTTCCCCTCCCTCTTGTTCCCTTTCTTCCCTCCTCGGAGATTAGAAAAATTGGAGGAGAAGTAGGATGTGTGGGGGTGTTGGGTGAGAGTGGGGTTTAGTTTGTTGTGGGTGTGGGTTTGTAAGTGGGGTGTAAAAGGAAGTCTTGTGCTTAGAGTGAGGTGGGGTAGTTGGGGGGCGATTTTATATTTTCGTACCGTGCTATTTTACAAACTATAACCCCCCTGACTTTACTTTTTAATACGGCTGTGCGTTACCTTTTGCGGTACGATGTTTGGGATTACAAATTTTTTTAATATCCGATGTAGAATTGTTTACAATTGTCGTGTTTACTAACTCGGTGTGCGTTTACTTCGCCGTTATTTAACCCCTTTTAAAAGCTATCCATAGAGATATCCAAATTGCTTTTCGACCGGGTTGCGCTTATTTAACGGAAACATCTTAGATAAATCCTGAAATCATATTGATAATATTGTGAATTTCACAATCTTTTTGTGCTTTTCATGACACCGTTGAGCTCACATCCGAAGTATTTATGTAAATTTTTTATCCTTCCGGTCATTTACTTTCCGACCCTGAGTTGTAACACTCGTTTATACTCCGGGAACGCAATTGTCCTCTTGTAACTCATCGTCTAGAATGTGACGTTGATTAGAATACAAATTTACTTGTATAAACTTCTATCATTCTTTTCCATAAGAAACCTCCTTCTCGGAGAGCACTCGTTAATGTTTCCCACTCCTCTTTTCTTTTCCCTTTGGACATCTTTTGATTTTGTAGAATCGCACCGCCAATGAAACCTTCCTATCCTGCTAATATGAAGATTATGTCAAGTGACTCATCTAACACTGTTTTACTTCATATATCTGTTTTGTATTCTGAAGCATTTTTTTTACACTTGCTATTTTTTATATAGGGATGATGGTGTCCCATTAGTAAATTTATTATTTTGTTGTTTTTGGAATTCCATAAGAACATGTGTTGTACTATAAGTTGTGATCATTTGAAAGGTGTTGGTATAATAACTTAGATGATGGGGAGTAGGATTGGCGTAGTGATTGAGAATTTTGAGGAATTTGGTTGAAATTTTGAGGTGTGTCGAAAAATATATTTAGTGCAGAAAATTAGAATGTGGTTTAAGGATGTTGTAAAAATATTTTTATAAAAGTTAGGCTTAAAAAATTTAAACTTGTTGAACAGTCATTTGAATATAAAATTACGTGCCCAAACTCTCAAAAAACAGAAAGTTTAAATCTGCCATCAAGTTAGAAAATCATTCAAAATAATTCAACATTTTCTTAATTATTAGTTGTTGAATGCAGTTTGTCGAGGTGACTTTTTTCGGCACTATTCTGGTCCCTAACCGCCTTCCGTTCAAATCAAAAAATTGTTGTAGAAATGCCGTTTTAATTTTTAGCGAGGACGACCAAGTTTCAAATAAAATGTAGAAATAGCCGGTCTAAAGAGCGAGAGCCAAATCTCTGCGTTTTTCGTTTCTATTTAAGGTCATCAGACCTGATATAAAGCGTTTCGTCCATTTATTCGATTTTCGGCCTCACGAGCTAAAAGCAAACGCGTAAAACCCTAAAAATAATTAGTGGATTACATAATGTCGTACAATGACCTAAAACATGAGGTGTTATACCTCGGTCCATGCTTTTCATTACATTCGGTCTTTAGTCCGGTTGGTTCGGTCCGATCTTACAACAAACCCGGCAATTATGCCTTGTAGGATCGGACAGGACCGAAGACCTGCCCGGACCAGACCATTTCGGTCCGGTACTCGGTCTGACGTTTTGGACCATTTTGGTCCTCGGTCTGGTCCGGTCTTGGCCGGTCCGGTTCGTTCCTCGGACCGTGCTCACCCCTACTTGAAACAAATGTAGATGGAAGAGTGGACAGTTTGGCTACCAATTTCTGAGTGGTAACCGGTGGTTTTTGTTCGAACACTGCTACTACTTTTTGACACACTTGGTGGTGATTGTGCAGTTTTGCTTTGGGGTGACCAATTAAAACATGGTTGATATTCAAACCATTTCTGCCATTTTCGGCTTGTTGCAATTTTGTTTTTCATGTAATTGCTAAGTGTTCTACTTTGAGTAGAATCAAGGGATAGTGAAAACGCACTGGAGACCTTATTTGTTGTTGTTGGGGTTTTAGCAACACTTAATCTAGATTTCGCAACTACAAAAGTAGCTCCTAAATACTTAGATTTTGCTGCTACGGGGGTAGTGAATACAGGCTCTCTTAACATTAGAATTCCTAGACAAAGCATAACGAGCAACACACTTTTCATGAGAAAGTAAAAACACATCTTTACCATAAGAAACACAAACAATATTCGAACCATCATTTACAGCAGTTACACTCTTGGTATTTAATACACTTTTGTTTGCATGACATAAAGTTGAATTCAATGTTTCACACTTATTAGAATCTATACTAACACTATGTGACATCTTCCAAACATGTGCAGTCGAACTCTTAGCATTAGTGTTCTTCAAGACTCTATTTTTCGATTTGGTGTCCTTAGACTTTTGGCTTCTAACACCATTAGAACTTTCTACACTTGTGGAATTAGAAACATTTATGATAGTTTTAGAATCCGATATTTGTGTCTTTGTTTTTGTGATTCTGTACATTCCTCTTGCAAGTACATTCTCATTTTTTGTGTGACCTTGCTCGTTTGTGGGTGTAGGATGTGAAGTGACTGGTTTTGACCTATCTGCATTGACCTTAGAATTTGACACTTTGTTAGCCTTAATTGCTATGTTTTTAGGAAATGGTGTTACAGAAAGAAGTGTTCTTGAGGCCTCAAATTTGTCAAACTTAGTGTTCACATTCTTTCCCTTGTCAACAGTTTTAAGTTTATTCTTGAGTTTATATATTGTTATCAAAAGATCTTGATTCTGAGCACACACATCAGCATAAGAATATGTCTTTTGATTAACATGTTCAATCAACTCATCAAGCTCCTTTTTATGTTGAGTCTGTTTTGCTTTTATTGAATTGAAAAGCTTTTGATATTCAAGTTTGACATTTTCTCTTTCTTTAATAACAGAGTCCACTTGACTTTTTAGCAACACGTTCTTATCATTCAATGTTGACAACTTTGACTTCCAAGAGACGTCACAAGCTATTTTCTCTTTTTGATGTTGTAATTTGAGTTCAAAATCAATACTTTAAAATTATTTTTAAGAATTTCGATCCTCTTGAGTAAATTGGCTTGGATATCTTTGGAATCACTTGAACTTTTCACAAGTTCATCTTTTAACAGCTCATTTTTCTGTTTTTCAACAGAAAGCAACGCACAATCTCATATTTCACTTGTCAAAGATACTTCCAAAAGTTGATCGATCTCATTTTGAAGAATTTTTTATTTTGAAGATCTTTCGTCAACTTTCTGTTCTATTGATTCAAAAATATTTAACATTTCATGTACTTCTACAATGAGTTCTTCTTTAAGTTCTTTCAAATTCTTTGATAAAGAAGCAAACATCAAAATTACATCAGTTTTATAAAACTCTCTTAAAGAATTTTGACTATCAGACATCCATCTTCGTTGTCGGTCTTCTAAAAGAGTATCATCAATCCTTGTTCGTAAACTATTAATTGTCACACCCAGTGTGTCAAACATTTTTAACAATTTACTATCTTTAGGCATTTTTGGAATTGGTAAATCCGATGTGACTGCTTTTGACTCAGAACCATTAGTAGAAGTAGAAGGAATTGAAAAATATGTTTGTTCCGTAGAAAAGTCTTGTTGAGGTACAAATGTTTCATAAAGCGCATTTAACTTTCCATAATTAATTTGAACCATTTTGTTTCTCATTTTCAATCGACTTTCTTCCGCATCTTCTAAAGTTTCCTCTGAATCTGGTGAATCAATGTTCAAATTAACACTATGAAGCTTTTCACCATCATACATTTTTGGTTGTGCTGCAATGGCCTTCTTGAGAGGTTCGGGATTCTTGTAACCCAACCTAGTTTTAAGAAAAGGATCATAAACTTTATTTGGTGTATTTCCAAGCATGTGAATTGTTTGAATTGATTGACCCATTTTATAAACAATTCGATCATGAGAACTCAGTTTTTCTTCAAGATAACAAATATCTTCAAGATACCGATTTTCTCGTTCTTTAAAAGCCTTTTTAGCTAACCGAGTTTCATGTTGAATTATTATCTTTTAATTTTCGATTTTGAAAAAATCACTTTGAATGCTATCTTTTTCTTTCAAAAGTCTCTCAATGGTGTTCTTATCATTCCTTAATTCACATTCCAACTCTTCATATGTTTCTTTATGTTTTGAACATTGAATTGTTTTTTAGTCAAACATTTTGACCCGATCCTTACACGTCTCAAGTTCCTTTTGTAGCAACATCTTTTGCTTTTTAAGCTCATTGTTTAATCGTTTTTGATTTTCAACTTCTCCTTGAACATCATATGCTAGCATTTGAATTTTATGATATTCGTCAGGATCATTTGAATCATGGTCAGACGTGCCACCATTATTTTCCACATATGGATCATCAAATATGATATTTGAATCAATTTGATTATCATCAGATGTTTGAATAATAGTTTTACGTTTCTCATGACGCATTTGTTCATGAACCTTGGATGAAGCATTTACCTCACTGTAAAACCACGTATTTAATGTCACTACTTATTCTGAATTTATAACTATTCTCTAAATCTTAAATAATTCATTTTATTATTTCAGTCGGTTTTTATTAAAATCGTCATTTGAATTCTTTCGCGAATTTTATATTTTATTTTTAATTGTTTTCGATCGAGAAATCAACGAATCCCGTATTTTTAATTATGAAAATTATTAAATTTTTATTTAATATATTTTTCACTTATTTATTATTTAAAAATATTTTATTTGAGTCAGGCCAAACCGAATTTAAAAATTTATGCTTTTATAAAAAAATTAGCGAGTCGAGTTAAATTTTTAGAGTCGAGATTTAAATAATGTAGCGTTTAACAAAAATTGGGTCGGAGCCCTCTCCCTTTTTTTTATTTCCTCTCTTGTTTTCGGCAACAATAAGCCCAAACAATACACCCATATTTTTTTATGTGTCAAGCCCACATTTAAATTTTTATAAACTTCTCCATCTTTTTATAAAATCCAGGCCCAATACCATTTAGTTATAAACCCAACCCACTCTTTTCATTATAAGCCAACAAACAACACACACTCAGTTTATAAATTTGTTTCTCCCAGTTTTCTTCTTCTGTTCGAGCAAGAGCTCCACAAAACCACCAAATCCATCCTCGATTCTCCACCAAAACTACTCAATCATATACCAAATTACTCTTAAAAATACCCTTAATCTTTCCCCTCAAAAAACTTAAACATGCAAGAAGATTTTATAAATCACTAATTTTTCTTGATTTGTGATTTTGGGATTTAATTGAATCAAAGTGTTAGATTATAGCAAATGTTGATCAAGAAGGTTGTATACAAGATTTGGTTGAACAAAAATTGATTTTTCAGATTGTTTGGGTTCCTTTTGTGGTTCGGCCAAGGGTATAAACCCCCAAGGGTTTATTGTTTTTTATATTTCTTCTAATTGATTGTATTGTAAGTATTTTTCTAACCTTTTTGTTTTGATCATTATTGTATATATGCATGCATGCTTGAATCAATAGTTAGGAATCCATTGAATTGGTGAGTTTTGATCTTGGAAGGTTTGAGAATGATTTCATAGATTTAGTATGAGTTATAGGTTAGTCTAAGCATATTGAAAGTGTTTGTGGGGCAAAATAATGATGTACTGAAAGGGTTTTATAACCCTTAATTAGGGCAGAAAGTTTGGACTAAAAATCAGCGGGTTTAGTGTGTTGAGAACCAAGATTTTAGTGTTTAGAATGGTAGAGGTCGTTCCAATGATCGTTTTGGTGTAAATTAGAGCTTCTAACTCTTAAAAACGAAAAAGGTATGGCCGATTCTAGTTAGGAAATGGTTTGAGCAATTTTCAGAAAATAGCAGCTTTTATATCCGAATTTGGGTCAACTTTGCGATGTTATAATATTGGTCATGCCAAAAGATTTTCTAGGTTTTCAAGACCCTAAAGTTATCTACTTCGAGTCTACTTTCAAACGAACTAGGCCTCGTCGATTTTTAAGATGTAAAAGTTAGTCAAAACCTTTGTACAAGATTAAGTGTTAAAACTGTGCAGGCTGTCCAGAAATTCGATTGTAAATATGCTGTGAGCAGGCGGGTCAAAACTTAATATTTTTGAACGAAATTTAAACAGAAGATTGTACATAATATGTGGGAGCTACTGTATTTTTTTAGATTTTTATAAAAATTTTAAGGGCACCTGCTGTTACCAAACTTTTGATAACTTTCAGCAGGCCCTATTTCGAGCTAGTTACGATAAGCTAGAGTTAACGAAAGGTAAAATTTACTTAGAACCTTTGGGGCAAGTGTGGTAGTAAGTTAAGATGTATATGAGCCTGGAGAATGAGTATAAGCAAGTGTTGAGGTCATATGGTAAGTCGTTAAGCGGTAACTAGTTGCTAGCGAATCGACGAAATTTTCAAAAAATAAGTAACCAATGGAAATAATAAGTGAAGTATGGATTACGTGGATTCCTAATGAACAAACTATCATGCATATAATATAATAAGTTGCATATTTTATGTAATTCGAATATTAATAATATATTATTTATATTAATAGGTCGTGGTTGATTTCTGGCGTTTTACCTTTTTGTGATTCTCGATTGGCGTTGCTTCTATTCATGGTGAGTTCATAGCATCGCCTTTACAAATTTAAATATTTTGTTAAACCCCGCGAGGGAGATACATGCTAGTTTTATAAAACGAACACAAGTAGTTTTTCGGTATGTTGGACCTGATAAATTGATTAAATGCATGAGTACCTATTGCCAAAAGACCCTAATCGTGAACCGTTAATTGTTTATGATGGGCAGACGCTAATACAATTAATAGATCTATGGGCTTGACAACCCGGTTCGGTGTTTGGGGATGCATCCATTGTGGAACGATATTGGTTTGAGCACCTTTTTAACGGACGATTTGTATTGAGAATCATAGGTATGAGGCAATAATACCTAGTATTGGGGCGATTGTGTTGCATACAAGTTATGCGTTGTTGTTAAGGTTTCAGTGTCATGAGTCTCAATGGATATCGAATGTTTGATATATGGCATGTCATAAAACAAGTCACTGATGAAAAATCTTGTGGTTCCATCTTTTATTTATATAAACTCTATGGATTCACTCAACGTTTCGTTGACTTTTTAGCATTTCTTATCTCAGGTAATCAAGGTTGAAGACTTAGAGCACACGAGGAGGAGCTTGCGCTATTTTATTTTGTTAAACTGTTTTAAGTTCCATTCCTCACAAATACATTTAAATTATGGTTGTGGTTTTAAAACTTGTATGTTGGTTTTGGTTACGATCCTGTTAGACAACTTTTGCACTCTGAATTTCTATGAATGGAACTAAGTTTTATAACGTCTCTTTTGAGTCGTTCTTTGTAATTTGTGTGTGATTGAGCTATGATTTAACACCCAATTGTTGGTTCCGCTGCGTATTAAATTGGGGGTGTTGAAACTTACTTTGGAAACAACCGGTTTGTTTCGTGAAGTGCGAACTTTCGACTTATTCTTGATAATTGTCAAAGCATCTTGAGGAGTTTTAGTCAAAAGATTACCACCGGCGGCGGCATTCAAAGAATCTTGATCGGTTGGGTTTAAAACATTGTAGAAAGTATCAAGTTGATGTAATTCTGTAAAACCGTAGTGTGGGCATGCACGAAGGAGATCCTTAAAACGGTCCCATGCCTCACTAAACGTTTCCTCAAACTTTTGTTGAAAATTTGTGATTTTATTTCGGAGATTTGTAGTTTTGGAAGGAGGAAAGAATTGGTTAATAAACTTGGAAACAAGGTCTTCCCAAGTAAGAATAGAACGAGGGGGTTCTTTTTCGAGCCAAATCCGGGCTGCCCCCTCGATAGAAAATGGAAAAAGCATAAGCTTAATCGAAGAATTAGGCACATCTTTATACTTAATCGTGGAAGTAATCTTGTTAAACCAATGAATGTGAGCATGAGGATCTTCTTTCTCAAATCCGTAGAATTGTTTTGAAGTTACAAGATTTAGAAGACCATGTTTAAGCTCAAAATTCTCCGCGAGAATAGCGGGAATAACGATAGCATCTCCGTAACCCTCGGTGGGTGCTTGGAGTAATTCCGTCATAGTACGTTGATCGGCCATCGTAACTACGGAAGTCTCTTCAAGAGAAAACGGTTCGACTCTTTGCTTGGAACGTCTACGATTACGACGTTTCGGAGTCGTGGAAGATTCGACAATTAAATTCGATGAAGATCGGGTGCGCATGCACTAAAAATAAAATAAGAGAAATAAAAAGAAAAATATTTTTGTAAACAAAAATCGAACAAGTGTACGGTAGCTCTCTAGAAAACGCATAAAATAGTCGAGAGTGGTAAGCGTGAAGCGTTTTTAAAAAAAAAACATTCATCCTTCAGGTCGAAGTTCGTAGGATCAACCCTCCTTAAACCTCTCTTATAGTTTGTAATCTAAAGGTGCCGATTTCACAAGTGACACAACAGTTGTTTTTGTTGTTTTTTTAATTTTTTTTGTTTTTTAAATACTTTAGGAAAAGTATTTTTTTTTTGTTTTTCTAATAAATCGAGAAAAATTAAATATTTTTGTATTTTATAGTTTTGTATAAAAGAAAATAACACAACGATAACTTCACGAGGAAGGATCTTCAAAACACTAATTTTCAAACTTCAACGCGATATTCGTTACACACCTCCCCGGCAGCGGCGCCAAAAATTTTGGTTCAAAGATAATAGGATATATAATATATACCTAAAATACCTCAAACTAATTATAGTATAGTGAGTATCCCGTTTGATAAAAATTGCTTGAGGACAAACAATTATTTATTTCCCGGATGTCGTATCCCGACGAAGCGTGAATTGAGAATCTCGTTTAAGTTCGTGATCGCGTGATTTGAATAATTTCAAAGTTTTGATTTTGGATTCTATTTCTACTAATGAAACGCAAAAGCAATTAAAGGCAAGCAAACAATTAAAGCAATTAAAAATTAAGCACGAAAACGTTAACGAGAATTCTAAAACGCGACTAATTAAACAAATAAGTCAAATTTAAACCCTAAAAACTTAAATTTCAAATTTCTAAATCCTAAATGACTTAAAATAATTTTCAGAAAAGAAATTATATTTTTGACTTTTATTTTATTTATTATGAATTAAAAACAGTTTTAATATAGAAAATTCATTATAAATATTAAACTAATTCTAAAAATTCTGGAAAATATTTTGACTTATTTAAAATCTATGAAAAATAAAAACTAGAAATTTAGCAGGAAGAATAAGAAGTTAAAAAGCAAATAAGCAAAATAAGCTAAAATGGAAATGTGCATAAGAATAAAATGGTGCAAGGGTCTTATGAAAAAGACCCAAGGGCGCAATGGTAAACGTGTGTGTGAGTGAAGGTGAGGTCGCAAGTTCGAGTCCTGGACCTTACCTTTTTGGTATATATATATATATATATATATTTATATATATATAAATATATATGATATATATATAATATAATATAGAGGCAAGGTTTAAAATAAAGAAAAGACAAATACTTCGTGAAAGATAAAAAATAATTTTTTTTTAAAAAAGTTCTCGTAAAATCCAAAAGAAATTCATTAAATCAGGTATGTTGTGCATAAAACTTTTGTAAAGAAGTTTTTTCTAATTTTGAGTTTTATACGTTTTTTTTAATGGCAAAAAAAGAAATTTAATGCAAAAAAAAATTTTGATGCACAAAATTTTCAACTTGTTATAGTTTGATGCGCAATAAAATTTTGATGCAAAAAGTAAAAGAAGTTGGCGGTACAAAACGAATTTTGATGCATAAAAAACCGATTAATGCATCAAACGTTTTTTTTAATAAAAATTTTTTTCGGCAAAACTATCCACTTTTAAAAAACGTTCCATACAACTTTTCATGCACCAACATACACATCTTGGTGTAATATTTTTTCAGCATTTTTTGAGAACTTTTTTTAAAAAATAAATCTTTTTATTCTTCTCACGAATATTTGTCTTTTTATTTGATCTTTATCATATATATATATATATATATATATATATATATATATATATATATATTCCTTTTTGAAAACAGCTAGAGTTTAGACAAAAATAAGCAACTTTAAAAAAGGAACTTTAGACAAAACTTATTAATAAGCTAGAAAATGCTAAAAAAGGTGACAGTGGGCTTATTTAAGACTAAATGGTTTATAGCTAAACTGTTTGGGTATTTGGACACAATAAGCATTTAAAAAACTCTTGAGCTTAAAACAGACCAAATCCTAGACCTAATAAGCACTAATGAGCAGGAATAAGCTGAAAAATTAAGCTGATAAGCCACTAAATACATTTAGACAGCACACTCAGAAAGGATTGAAAAGGACTAATGCTACTATTTTAAGCTAAGATTAAGCACTAATAAGCAATAGGTTTTAAGCTGAAAAGTGAAAATAGATAAAGACTAGGACTCAATTAACTCAAATAAGCAAGATTTAGGCAAATAAGCTAAAGGAATAGGCTAGAAAAGACATGCTAAAAATGACAGATTACACTACTTGGACCTTGGATTTTTAAGATAAAATGGCTTTTGCAGCCTAAGGTTTAAGACTCAAATCTAACTTGACACTCTAAAAACTTAAAAACAGATTAAAATTATACTATAATAAGCCAAGAATAATCAAAAGTTACCTAAGTAAAGCTAAAATAAGACCACAATTTGGTCTGCAATATGAGACTTTTAAGAGAATATCAAAGACTTGACTGAATTTTGCTAAAACTTTCTAAGAGGCTAAACTAAAGAAAAATGACTCAAGACAGATTCAAAATGAGGCAAATGTAACTAGCTTTGATCACAAAAACCACACCCTAAGTGGACTTTTAAGAAAATTAGCAAATAAGCTGTTTGAAAAGGCTTAGGAACTAGCAGACTTGAGTTTTGATAAAATAAGCTATAAAAGTCAATAAAACTTACTTTAAACTTATGAAAACTAGTAATTAGACTTAATAAGAGCTTATGAAAACTGACTTTAGTATCAAAAACAACTTAACTACTATACCATTTATTAAATCCTTATCCCAAACACCCCTTTAAAACTTGAATTACCATTTTTAAATTGAAACAGATCTAATAAAGCTTTGTTTTATGAAAACAGATGAAGGTCTATGAAATTGAAAGACAAATAAGCAAAAACCTATGAAAAATAAGCACTCTTCTATAAGCTACACTAATAAGCTAGATGAACTCAAATTAAGACATATCCTATGCAAACTTAAACTAAACTAATATAAGCTAAAAACTAAACAAAGTAAGCCATATTAGGATGAAATAAGCACAAATAAGCAACAGAAATAAGCCAATAAGTGGCTTTTATAAAAATAACTAAAAGAGAGAGAAAATCTAAAGAGTACAATGATCCTAGCTAAACAAGATCACAAATGCCTCAAAGGAGCGTATCTACAAGTCTCCGCTTGGTTTAGAAACAAGCTGGTAATGTCCATAAGCCCGTCCATTATTGGCTTATCATCCAAAGGTTAAGCTGAGGTAATTTGAGGGAGATTTAAGGTGAATTCTAATTCAGTTAAGCTTTTGAAGGCTTAACTAAATGAATGCTAGCTTTTGAAGTAATTAAGAGCTTATTAAGTGAAATATAAGTCATGTTACAATATAGCATATAATAAAACAGAATTTAACAAACAAAGTTTTAAAAGGAAATCGGCAATTTATAATAATGAAGAGTTTACATGGCTTTGAAAAGAAAATAAGTAATGACAATAAAGCTAAAAACTAAATAACAATAAATTTTTTCTAATAAACAATAAGCAAGATATCATCTTTGTGTGAGGAGGCCTCCTATATTAGCCATGAGAGGAAGGATCCAGAAGGGTAGGAGCCTCCTTGAGCATCAATCTCGTCCCTTGATTCCAAGCCGCCTCATCAAATCATCAATCTACACCATTGGATTACTTCCACGCATCTTCAACCAATGATGTTCTTGGTGATTACCAGCATGTCATAAGTGATTTGTCAAGTGTGTGTCAGGCTTTTAGAAGCAAAAGGCCCCGTATGTGGGGTGAAATTGATTAACCCTGCGTGTGATGTATTGTTGTAAAAACGAAGGAGGGAAAAAGAAGATGTACAGTAACTTGACCTGTGTGTTATAACTTGGGCTTTGACGGGTATTGGGTAGATTTGGGCTTGGACTTTTGTTTGGCTAGGAAATATGGATAAGGGTTTTAGGTTTTAATAGATTGGATTATTAGATTTAGTAAATGGACTAAAGCTTATGTTATAAGGTATAAAGCTTAATGGGCTGACCCCGCCATTAAAAAAGGGTACTGTTACGAGTATGGCCCATTTAGATGCCATACGCCTATCGGCACACGATTTCTTATGCTCTTGTCCAAACCCGTGCTCGGCTTTGTCCGTTTTTGCTTTGTTTTTTGCCCTTTTGTGACATATCCGTACCTGCAAGACACAATTCACGAAATACACATATACAATGTATTTTTTATGTATTATTGGTCTTTTTAGCTCGTTTTATTAGGTAAAAGGTATGTGTATTTAAGCACATACCAAAGTCTCTCATACTAAACTGTTGCCGTATCCTCACGCAATGTCATAAATACACACTTAGAAAACCAAAAATTTCAACCCCCTTAGACTAATTACCTCGAAAAGTAGCTAAGTGTTCATCTAAGGGGATTAAGAAATCACTAGTTTTAAAAAGTTCCCCGTTTTACCGTTTTTATGCATTTATTATTATTATTCATACATATCGTAACAATAAACACTAAAAGGATAAATTCATCGTCCTTGATTTTTCACCCGCCCCAAACCAAGCTTAAAAACGAAATCATTGTTAAATACAAGTTAAGATGCTAACACTACTCATAAATGCTAATTGTGAATGCATAGCTACTTTCTGCCCCCTTATTCCTAAATCCTCTAAAGATTTTATTATTATTATTGGTGACAAATAAATTAAATTCTTATTCACATAAAGTAAACCCGATTTAGACCATAATTAGTTTGAAATCCTTTCCTAAATAGACGATATGGTGAGAATAAGGTCCACATTAAGGTTCTAATTTCGCACGATTTAGGGGTTATCCTTATTATTTCATCTGAAACAACTCAACTACGAGTCCAGAGACAGAGGCTTTATTTAGATAACTCCTGAGTCGAAATTTGGATTTATTATTATTATTATTACTGCAACATTATTAAACCTCGGTCCTTTAAACAACTGCCACATCGGTATGCGAGCTGACCATGGTCCAGGAGTCTTATTTCGACCTCGGTAATCCTCGACCTTTTTGAAGGCTGCAACATCGGTTGTGAGCTGGCAAGATGCAGCAAACTTTTATCAGTCTCAGATTATTATTCTTCCTATGGGCCTTCTTTTGAAGACTGCCACATCAGTTGTGACCGGCAAGAGACCATAAACTTTTATCAGCCCATAGTTTTTATTATTATTATTACCTCCACCCTTTAAACGACTACCACATCGGTTATGAGCCGGCAAGAGGTAGTAGTCTTATTTCGGATTCGGTTTATTACATAATTATTATTATAGCCAAATTTCAAGTCTTGTGGTCTTTTAACTACCTAGACAACGGTAGCGAGCCGTTAGGAATTGGTAGCCTATTTCCTCACAACACTGACAAAACCTCAATGTGTTCCATAATTTCACCAGAAGGAATCTCTACGAAGTGACTTAAACTAAGAATCGAAAAACCTAAAGTAACTTTATTTAATTAATTATATAACGTTTATTAAGCTAATGGGAGCAAAAAGCCACAATTAAGCTCTATGAGCTCTAAAGAGATCCAACTACTCCATGTTTAGCATCTAACTTATATATAACTCTACCATTTCTCGTTCTTCGCAAATTTAAAATCTTTAATAAAAAGATCCATGAATGCTTAGTCTAATAAAACAAGCATTGCATATTTAAAATCTATTATGGAAACTTGCAAACTCTTGGCTTTTTATAAACTAGAACTCGCATTTTAAAGCTTCTTGTATAAAAGACTAGCAAAAGCTTAAATTTATATAAGTTAAGGGGCAAGCTAGAGCGCAACATGCTCGATCAAGTCAAAATTTATTCTCAAAAATACAATACTACGTGTCAAAACACTTATTCTATTTTTGAATTTTTTTTAATTTTGGCATATTTTTGCTAATTTTGGTGGAAAACAGGGTTACGTGAAGGCAAATACAAGTAAAATCGAATCGAAAGATCACCCCATACTAGAATTACACATTGTCCTCAATGTGAGACTGTCACCCCATACTAATTTCAAGGCATAATCCAAATATTAAGGGGTCTCTACGCAAATCTAAAGCCGTTTATTAATTATGCTAATAGATAAACGTTAATCAATAAGATCTAGGATATCGGATTCCCATATATAAGCATGCTAAGGATTGAAGATCGAGTGAACGATGGACAAAACCACGAGCACGAGAGTCTTCAAAATCCGGGCAATCCTGGACATAAAACACAAAACACGAAACACAAGAAAGGAAAAGGCGAGCCTCCTCACATCACACTTATTCATAATTATTATACTAATATACTACTACTAGGGATAAGCATGGGTTGCCACCCACGAAGCGCTTGTTTTTGTTAACCGAGTCACGAGCCTGACTCGACCCCGAATTTAGTGGTCCATGGGGAAAGTTTGGAGATCCGGGACAACCATTGGTGGTATGTCCCCTCCAAAATAGTGTTTAAGTCTATGACCGTTCACCTTGAAATTTGGTCCGTCGGTTTGAGATAACTCGACGGTACCATAAGGGAAAACTTGAGCAACGGTGAACGGTCCGGTCCAACGGGTTTTGAGCTTGCCCGAGAAAATCTTTAATCGAGAATTGAAGAGAAGAACTCGATCACCAACGTTGAAAACGCGGTTCTTAATCTTGGAGTCATGAATCTTCTTCGTTTTCTCTTTGTAGATTAAAGAATTTTCGTAAGCTTGGTCCCGGAGTTCATTTAATTCATTCATTTGAACTTTTCAATGATCACCCGCGGTCTTATGGTCAAAATTACAATGTTTTAAGGCCTAATAAGCCTTGTGTTCAAGTTCAATAGGAAGATGACAAGCCTTTCCGTACACGAGCTTATAAGGAGTGCACCCGATGGGTGTTTTGAAAGCGGTACAGAAGGCCCATAAAGCATCATCTAACTTATCGGACCATAAAGCACGATTTTCACCTACGGTCCTTTCTAAGATACGTTTCAAACCATGATTTGAAACCTCCACTTGTCCACTCGTTTGTGGATGATACACGGTAGAAAGACGGTGAGTAACTCCATACTTAAGTAAACAAATGACTGACCTTGCAAATTGGTCATTGAGCATAAATGGGTTACCACATGCGATCACTAATTATAGCATGAGGAGTTCCAAATCGGGCAAAAAGAGATTTCAAGAATTTAACAACAACTCGAGCATCATTCGTAGGGAGCGCTTTTGCTTCAATCTATTTAGACAAATAGTCAACAGCTACGATAATATACTTGTTCTCTCGAGAAGACGGGAACGGTCCCATAAAATCGATGCCCCATATGTCAAAGATCTCACATACTTGAATTGCATTTTGAGGCATTTCATCTTTTTGCGAGATTTTGCCTTGACGTTGACATGAGTCACATGACTTTACCATGTCATGGGCATCACGGTAAATTGTAGGCCAATAGAAACCGGAATCAAATACTTTCTTAGCGGTGTAGTTCGCATCATGATGTCCCCCGGTGGGTCCATTATGGCAAGCAGTGAGGATATCCACGGCTTCTTGGCCGTGAACACTTCGTCTAATCACTTGATCCGCACAAATCTTAAACAAGTAGGGGTCGTCCCAAAAATTCTTAACGTTCTTAAAGAATTTCTTCTTTTGTTGGACGACATCCCTTTCACTACAAAATTTCCCGCATGGTAATTTGCAATGTCGACAAACCACGAGGTATTAGAATTATCATGAAAAGTTATCATTCCGAGGGTCTCGAGAGGAAATGTTTCGGTAATTTCCTTTTTCTCGAGATCACCTTGATGAGGGTTCTCTAATCTAGATAAATGATCGGCCGCGAGATTCTCTGCTCCTTTTTTATCACGAATAATGACATCAAATTCTTGGATTAGGAGAATCCACCGGAGCAATCTCGGCTTAGCATCTTGCTTAGCAAGAAGATACTTAAGAGCCGAGTGGTCCGAATACACTATGGTCTTTGATAAGACTAAGTAAGGCCAAAATTTCTCGAAAGCATACACCACGGCTAATAATTCTTTTTCCGTAGTCGTGTAATGTGCTTGAGCATCCGTCTTGGTCTTACTGGCATAGTGTATAGGCTGAAAATGTTTGGTCTTACGTTGCCCCAAGACTGCACCTACCGCATAATCACTAGCATCGCACATAATTTCTAATGGTAGGTCCCAATCGGGGGCAACTAAAATCGGGGCTTCGGTTAACTTCTTCTTAAATATATTAAACGCTTCAATACATTCTTTCAAGAAAACAAACGGGGTTTCTTTTTCAAGAAAATGGGTCATCGGCTGGGAGATTTTAGAAAAATCTTGAATAAATTAACGATAAAACCCGGCGTGACCTAAGAAACTTTGAACGCCTTTGACGGAAGTCGGATGAGGGAGTATAGCTATAACATCAACTTTAGCTCTGTCGACCTCAATCCTAGACTTTGAAATCTTATGTCCTAGAACGATCCCTTATTTTACCATAAAATGGCATTTCTCCCAATTTAGAACTAAATTAGTATCTTCGCACCGTTTTAGCATTTTGTCTAAATGGGAGAGGCGTGACGAGAAAGAATCCCCAAAGTTCGAGAAATCGTCCATGAAGACCTCCATTGTTTCCTCGATCATGTCGTGGAAAATGGCCATCATGCACCTTTAGAACGTACCCGGAGCATTACATAAATCGAAAGGCATACGTCGGTAGGCAAATGTCCCATAAGGGCAAGTGAAGGTAGTCTTCTCTTGGTCTTGCGGGTCAATGGGAATTTGAAAATATCTAGAAAATCCATCTAAAAAGCAATAGTATTCATTCCCTGCTAAACGTTCTAGCATTTAGTCCATAAAAGGCAACGGGAAATGGTCTTTACGAGTGGTATCATTAAGCTTTCGGTAATCAATACAAACGCGCCATCCTATAACTAACCTAGTGGGTATTAACTCATTATCTTTGTTTTCAACTACGGTCATGCCACCCTTTTTAGGCACACAATGAACGGGACTCACCCACGGGCTATCAGAGATAGGGTAAATTAATCTGGCATCAAGGAGTTTGATAACTTCCTTTTTGATAACCTTATGAATTTTCGGATTCACCCTTCTTTGATGTTGAACCATCGGTTTAAATTCGTCTTCCATTAAGATCTTGTGAGTACAAAAACTAGGGTCGATACCCTTAATGTCGGAAATTTTCCATGCGATGGCCCGTTTGTGTGACTTAAGAACCTTTAAAAGGGCGGCCTTTTCTTCATCTTTTAGTTCTTTAGAAATTATGACAGGTAATTTATCGGTTCCTTCTAAAACCGCATATTCAAGATAAGACGGTAAATCCTTGAGCTCAATCTCTGGAGGATCATCGATAGAAGATTTAATCGTTTTAATTTCCTCAAAATGATGTTCTTTCGGAGGGAGAGGAGATGATGGATCATTATTTAATAACTTCTTGAGTAGAAGAAGGTCTCTCTCCGGATCAAAGTCGGCATCATCAATTCCCAGTGGAATTGAATCATTTTTAAGACAAGCTTCTATTTCTTCCAAAATGAAGTCACCTCCTTCAAAAGGAGTGAGAGAGAGGAAAGAAGTAGAAAGGATAGGATCTAAAGATGGAGTGGGATTGTGTAGAAATACCTTTTCTTGAACAATCTTGGAAGCCTTGATCAAAATACAAAGACTATGAGGAAACTAATCTTTATATGTAAGAAGAACAATAGAAATAGATCAAACTTTGTAGCCTCAATATATTAATACAGTTACTCTGAACAGTAACAGGGTTTACAACCTTGAAGCTAACAAAGTAAAAGAGAAATACGTGTAGAGAATGTGTGTGTCAAACTGATAATTATCTCTACACCCTAGGACCTCCTTTTATAGTGCAAGGGGTCCTAGGTGGTTACAATATAATAAATACCTGCCTAAGTATTTTACATCAATATAATTAATCATTTCCTAAATAAACTTGTAACCTCCTAATCATTCTGAATGTCGTTTAATACTTTCCAAAAGACCAGGAAGACTAAATCTTACTACCAGCAGGAACTGTGTACTACCCGTAGGAACTTTGTACTGCCAGTAGGAACGAGTATAACTACTAGTAGAAACTAGAAACTCATAATTCCTAACAATCCTCCCCTAAACTTGAATTTGACTTGGTTAACTTCAAGTTTCTAAGAAGATCTGCATTTGTGAGCTTGAGGATGTAATCATGATCCTGATCTCTGATCTGCTTGATCTTTCTTGGACATATACCAAAGACTTTGAAGATTGAAGTATAAGCTGCTTGAAATATTGAATGAAAGCAGATGATACTTAACTTAAGTAGAAACATTGTTCAAATAGATCAACCATTAACAGCGTTATGAAAATCAGCATCTAATCTCAGACTACAACAAGACCACCACAGCTACATGAATGGGTTTGATGAGCCTTTACCAAGTAGCCATTCACTCTTAGGCTAGTCAGTCCATTGGCACCCAGAAAGGGTCAAATCCATGGAGGACTGAGACCATTTTCAACTCTTTGGTACATGAAACATTGGCGAGTTGAGATCCCTAATGATTTTTGGCAAACCATCACAGCCATCAACAGATTTGATTATGTCTTTACCATGAGCCGTTTGCTATGGACTAGCCACTTTTCATTCCAAGAATATGGCAAGTGAAAACCATCTAGTTTTGGGTAACCTGGCAACCATCAACGGATTTGATTGGTCTTTACCAAGAGCTGTACCCCCTTAGACTAGCCACTCTTTGTTAGAACAACCTGGTGAGTGAGGACCATATAGTTTTTAGCAAACTATTACAGCTATACAATTCATTCTAGTCTTAATGACCTGGGAATTGTGAACCATAGAATGTTGCTCCAAAAAACAGTTTTTATCTTTCAAAAATATTTGTTCCTTAAAACATTTTGCACATTAAAAGCTGTATTTTATTTATTTATTTTGATACCACTCTATAACACCCCCATAAAACCTAAAGCAGCGGAATACACTTTGGGGTGCTACTTATAGTTATTAAAGTAAAGTTACAAAAAACCAACCTCAAAAGGACGTTAATAAACTGTCACATTAGATTAAATTTCAGAGTAAAATCTGTTCCTTAAAATTTTATATTTAAGAACAGATTACAGAGTTCAAAACGTCGATCATTTTGTAATTTGAAGTTAAAAAAGTTATCGAGATGTGAAGAAAAACTTGATTTCCTTGGTTATGATGCTATCCACACGTCTCGAATGATCCAATGCTCAGCTAACAGATATAACTGAGAAAATACCATGCAAAAACGTCAACATATAATGTTGGTGAATTCACTAGGTTTAGTACAAACGTATTGAAATAAATCAAGTAATATTCAGTAAAAAACGTAGGTTAAACATTTAAAAGATTGTTATCGATCCAAGTATTAATTAATAAATCAAGGTATGCTTAGTAGTGGACCACAAGGTATCAGGTCACCCCCAACCCTGCACAGAATGCAGTGTCAAGTACCCGAACTTATCGCATTGAGCTCGGCCCACCGACATCCCTTTGACGAGGAACAATTAAAGTATTCCCCTAGATTAGGTATTAATGCACTATACCTACCCATTCAGGAGTAATTATATCCGTTGTAAGTGGGGTGTTCACAAGGATCGACCCCAGACGGGGATTACCATAGTACTCTTTCTTACACTCGAGTCGACCCATCAACAGTTAGTGTAACGAGTTCACGCTATTCGGGTCTTAAGCCCACGTCTCTCTCGCTCCTCCCTCATCACACGCTACATCACTCTCTATGTGGACTCACCGTCACACCCCTCCCCTCCCAATGTAATTTTTTCACAATTAACACACAGTGTCAACTGATATATGTCCTCGTACACATTACCAATACCGAGACGACTAGTGTAACTGATTGCGCCATTAGATAATAAATCATCATAAGCTCCTTCTTGCTAAATGTTCTCTATTAGTCAGATGCAATCACTCTCATGATTTTGTAACCTGACAGATCAATTCTAAGTTCGCTATGACAACTATATCTCAGATTGTATAATCAATACCCTATGTACATTATGTAAATGAGTCAGATGCCATCCATGTATACATCCTCGAGACTAGCTGATTATGCTAGCCCTCACTCATGTGATACCAAACAGACCGTACCTCGCTGATCCGTTGTTGTGAAAGACGTTTGCTGTCCTTCGAGCTTTTCTACTACCTCTCCTCACCTCTGTCTGTCTGTGAATCCCGCCGAAGCGTCTTATGTCGCTCTGTGAGTCTCAATGTTACTGTGTTATACCCTATGGTTAGATAAAAAAGCCGTACACCCAACCCAAATAACAATCAAATTCCCAGCAAGAGTGTCAACCACTAGAACCCGACTCTGTTTTCTGTAAATTCTAGAGTCATAATATGCGCGCGAGTGAATCAAATAAAGTGGTGTATAGAACGCCTTAGACTGTACTTGTCCTGTAATATTGTAAAGTGTACTCCTGTAGAGATAACAAACTGTCGCTGTGACCTATATTGTCTGTCTCACACTTCTGTGAGTGACTACTCCTAACTTCGCCTTCCTTATCCTCGACCGTGACGACGTTGTATGTCAATAAGTACCGTGAAGCTTTGCGACGATGCCGATGGGATCCCCTCTCATCCAGTTTTATCCGCTGCCAACTGAGAGAGCAGACATACGCTCTTGTCTGGCAGAAGCTCGTGCTCTCTGGTGAGCACCGTGTTGTATACCTGTGTAGAGATTTCTCTGCTCGGCCATACCACTATCGTGCAGTCGAACCGACTTACTAAGTATCTACGCAGTAGAGCATCTAGTTGTTTATTAAATCGTAGCCATCCAGAGGGCGGTGCATGATATCACTCAGCGTCGTACTTTAGACTCGTCAATACTATAGACGAAGAGACATCTCTCGTCCAACCGGCGCACTCGTATGAAGGGCGTGTCGTGACGACTCGCCCAGCGCTTGTTCATACCGAGATAGCAGACTGCCCCCCCTTTGAAACCCTTCTCGCGATTTCCAACTGTGACTATCTTAGAAGACTGTGCAGACTCCGCTGTCATAAGGCTGCGCGCACTACCTGAGCTCCTTCGTCATATAGAACCCACCCCCCCTCTGCTCTCCCCGTGGAACGCCGGAGCACACAATCCTTTATCGCCTATATGATCCGACGCGCGCTCTCCAACGGATCGGTTCGCTACCGCAGCTCGACTGCGCCGTGTGTAATTCTCGAGCATACTTGAGATCCCACTACCGCATTCCATCCCTGCTATATACTTCCGCCGTGTGCCAGGCTTCGACTCGGACCAACTAAGCACACTCCTCTGCTGGACTGCCCCCCTCTACTCCACCATAAAGCAATCCCTACAATCTGCAGATCCTATTATCGCTGCTACATAGAAATATCTAACGCTGTATATTAGAAGAGTCTCCTAACGTATCACGACTTACCCTGACATTAACCTGTCCGTGATAAATCTAAAATCCGCAGAGAACGGATGTTAATCATAGATACTTCCTGCACCTCACCCCCCGTCTGTACTCTGCACCAATAGAGTCCTACCCCCTTGACGCACATTCCCTCCCATTTCACACACTATCCTTGTGGATCCTTCCAGCCCATGTCATACCATCACCCCTACGCACACTCCCCTCCCCACACCCAAACACATAATCATCTTTATGACACGTTCAGAGATTGCTCTCCTACGTGAATTCACCTCCCTGCACCACGCCGATCGTATAATCCTTGTTACGCTGACAGCTCTCTCAATGGGCTAGCTCCCACACGCCCCTAATCGCCCAACGACCCCAAAGCGCCGCTGGCCTATTACTCGGAGTCTTAAGACCTCCCAACGCGACCATATTCAGTATTCTGTACTTCACCTCACTAGTCCTCCGTCGCACGATGTAATACACACACTGTCTTTTAACCTGACTCCCACATCATATCAGCATCACCACAACTAAATCGAGTCACCGCTTTGCAAACGACCACCTCTTGCCCTGAAATCTCCTAGTAAACAACATCATAGTTAAATAGTAACATCAATAGTCATCTAGAGCACATATAGCTATCTCAACATCAACGCTCGAATAAATACAATTCATCGCAATTACATGTAATCCGATTGACCATGCGACTTACTCCCTAAGTCCCTCCTAGCCTCGAACGCGTTGTTCCTTATTCCTTGAAACCACCTTCATTCGTCCCGTTCCCTTACACTTCCATGAGCTCAACCCCCGATAGCCCCCACCCCCACCCACCCCCAAAACTAGGGTTAACTGTACCACCCATCGCCGCCTCGAGTACTCACCGGCTTGTCAGAGGAAGGGTACGTAGTATCTCCCCGACGCTGCCGCCCCGCCTTCTCAAATCCTACAGAAGCCCACTACCTCCCACTACGTGGGTCCACGCCCCACCGCCATTCCACGAGCTCCGTGATCTTCCCACCCAACCTAACGCACATACTAGACCCCTATCACGTCCTTCACACCTTTGTGCCATCAATAACCACCCTCCTTAAGCCACCGTCAAGACGGCTTCTTTCACCCTACGCTGGCTCCACCATCTATACTCCCCCCGCACCGCCCCGCGACCTTTCTACCTAGGTACACCCTCCCTATCCTGGGGGTCGCCTTCACAAATTCTCCCTTTAGGATGTGCTTTGACTTATTGAGCTCATACTAAAAAGTTAACATTAAGAATCGTTACTCCACTCCCCTACGCGATCGATGGACCCTGTTCTGCATCACAACTTCTAGGATCACCCCCGCTCCCCTTTATCTCTAAGTATACCCCGATCTTAGGTTCCCGCGCTTCCCACCCGTGCCCACCGACCCTGTGCACAGTAGGATCGACATTCCCCACCCAAAGACTGGTTTTAGAACTCGGTATGGCACAACTTCGAGCTTCACTGTAATGCCCTTTGGGTTTGACTAATGCCATCCATCGTATTTATGGATCTAATCACAACTGATAGGTAAGCGTACCAAGAAAAGTTTGTGATAGTGTTCATTGATGATACTTTGGTTTATTCTATGACCCGGGAAGAGCATGAAGTGCACCTAGGACTAGTCTTGGAATTACTCAAGAAAGAGAAACTATATGCTAAGTTTTCTAAGTGTGAATTCTGGTTGCGAGAAGTACAGTTTCTTAGACATGTGATTAATGGAGATGGTATTCATGTAGACCCTACTAAGATTAAAACTGTAGAGAATTGGGAAGCCCCTAGAACTCCATCTAAAGTTCATTCCTTCTTAGGATTGGTAGGGTATTACTGTAGATTCATTGAGAACTTTTCTAAGATAGCTAAGCCGCTTACCGTCTTAACTTAGAAAAGTAAGACCTTTAAATAGGGTGAAGAGCAAGAGAATGTGTTAGGAATTATGAATTTCTAATTCCTACTGTTCCTACTAGCAGTACAAAGTTCCTACTGGTAGTACACAGTTCCTGCTGGTTGTAAAGTTTAGTCTTCCTGGTCTTATGGAAAGTATTAAACGACATTCAGTGTGATGAGGAGGTTACAAGTTTAGTCTTCCTGGTCTTTTGGAAAGTCCTGGTCTTATGGAAGTATTAATGACATTCAGAATGATAGGATGTTACAAGGTTTATTTAGGAAATGATTAATTATATTGATGTAACAATACTTAGCATGTTCTTTATAATATTGTAACCACCTATGACCCCTTGCACTATAAAAGGCTTGGTCATAGGGTGTAGTGATGATGATCACTTAGACAAACACACAATTCTCTCCTCCGTATTTCTCTCTTACTTATTAGCTTCATGGTTAGTAAATGTTATTTCAGAGTACGTATTAATATTTATGGCTACAACATTTGGTTTATTTCTATTGTTCTTTTAGATATAAGATAGTTTCCGCATATCTTTTGTAGTTTGATAAGGCTTCCAAGATCCTTATGAATAGGTTTTATCAATTGGTTATCAGAGGCCGCGTTTTATGAAGCTCTTGATTAAGAGAACAAGATCTCTAAATTTGTGTTGCTGACGAAGACAGGTAGTACAACTTCAATCCTAACAGGAGGTAACTTATATGACAGAAAACTGAAGTTAGAGAATTTAATGCTAAACTAGAGAAAAAGCAGTTAATTACACATTATAATATGGTAACTAGTTGTTATATGATAATCTTAAAAAATTATATGATGGGATAACTTTAAAAAAAGTTTTTCTTGATTTAAATGAAACATATAATGGAAAATTATATACAAGTTTCAGGCATACAAAAGTTCTCTTAAAACGTTGGAAAACAGAAAAAATCCTTCTGATAATCACTTGGTTTTGAAGATAAGATTAGGGTGTTGTCTATGTGAATTAGAAAAATTACAACTAATCTATATTGAAATATTCTGAAAAAGTGATTGCTGAGATAAGATTGGAAAAAACTGACATTACAGGCTAAGCTAGAAAATGAAAGAACCATCAATGCAAACTGGAAGGAGACTTCAAAACCATGGACAAATGAATCATAGCTCCATGTCTTTAGATCAAATTTTTGTTTGAGGATTTGGAGAAACTTTTGGATCAAATGAGGTGTTTGATCCCTCTGCCCCTAGCATCTTTGACACCACACCTGAAGATGTAGAAGGGAAACCTCTCTATAACAGGTTTGTCAAAACTGATAGAATGAAAGCAGTTCCCCCACCTCTTTCAGGAAACTACATTCCTCTATCAGATCCCACTGACCTTGATGATTCACAATGACCCTTGGACCCCAATCCAGACCTACACTTAGTGATTCTGAACCAAAACATTTGATCTTGATAATGTGCAGTCGCAACTCATAGTGTAGAATTCACTTGAGTCTATGCCTAAACCTGTTATAATTGAACCCAAGACTAGTGAATATGCCTCTTGTAAGTCCAACTTAAGTGCTAAATCACCATGGTTCCTTTCCTAATTGTTTGTGCTAGAAGAAAGAGTTGGGCGAAAGCAGATACCCTAGGAAAAAACATAAAAGTCCTAGAGTAATAAAAGAATTGATGGAATGGTAGATTGACTCAAAAATTGGGTGAAAATTTTGAGTTTAACAATAAGGCTTGCTATGTGTGTGGTAGATTTGGTCATTTGCACTATACCTGTAAAAGTAAAAGAAAGGTTAATGATCAAAAACAGGTTACACCAGTGTGGAACAACTCAAGGAGGGTAAATCATCAAAACTTTGGTAGATTTTCTCACCCAAGTCCAAAACATAACATGGTTCCACAAGCACTGCTCACTAAATCTGGCCTTGTATATGTTAATTCACTTAAAAGGCCATTTTAAAAGAAAACACCTAATTACAACAAATATTTCAATAGGAGTGTTAATTATGTTAAGGATACAAGGGTTCATACTGCTAGGCCAAAGACAGAGGTTAATACTATTAAGGCCTCAGCTAGTTGGGTTTGCAAACCAAAACAAGAAGTCATAGACCATGTTTTCAAATCACATAATGCATCAAAGACTTTAACTAGATATGATTATGTTGATGCTTATGGACGAATCAAAACTGTTTTGGCTTGGGACTTCAAAAGGCACTAATTTTCTTCTGCAGGGCAATTCATAAATGATGTATGCTTATGAATTGTTGTTTGAATTTTCCGTGTTTGTTGGACTAACTCTTTGCAAAAACAAAATGGAGTTGCTGTCATTGATGAAGTGTTGCAATAGGTGCTTAACGAGGTTCCTGCTAGTTGTGTCCGACATTAGACATCACTTATTGTGATTCTCAGTGTTTGTTATTACACAAAGTTTATTATTATTTTGAGGGGAGGCAAATTTGGAATGGCGAATTTTTAGCTCCATTTGAGGGGAGGCTAAGTGTACAGTTTGGAATGGCAAATTCTTAGCCATGTTTGAGGGGACACTCAGTAAAAAATATATATAACTATTTATATATATATATATATATATAGCTTTTAATGTGCAAAATGTTTTAAGGCACAAAATTTTTGAAAAATAAAAACTGTTTTTGGAGTAACATTTTATGGTTCACAATTCCCAGGTCTTTAAGACTAGAATGAATTGTATAGCTGTAATAGTTTGCTAAAAACTATATGGTCCTCACTCACCAGGTTGTTCTAACAAAGAGTGGCTAGTCCAAGGGGGTACGGCTCTTGGTAAAGACCAATCAAATCCGTTGATGGTTGACAGGTTACCCAAAACTGGATGGTTTTTACTTGCCATATTCTTGGAATGCAAAGTGGCTAGTCCATAGCAAACGGCTCATGGTAAAGACATAATCAAATCCGTTGATGGCTGTGATGGTTTGCCAAAAATCATTAGGGATCTCAACTCGCCAATGTTTCATGTACCAAAGAGTTGAAAATGGTCTCAGTCCTCCATAGATTTGACCCTTTCTGGGTGCCAATGGACTGACTAGCCCAAGAGTGAATGGCTACTTGGTAAAGGCTCATCAAACCTATTCATGTAGCTGTGGTGGTCTTGTTGCAGTCCAAGATTAGATGCTGATTTTCATAATGCTGTTAATGGTTGATCTATTTGAACAATGTTTCTAGTCAAGTTTAGTATCATCTGCTTTCATTCAATATTTCAAGCAGCTTATACTTCAATCTTCAAAGTATATGGTATATGTCCAAAAAAGATCAAGCAGATTAGAGATCAAGATCATGATTACATCCTCAAGCTCACAAATGCAGATATTCTTAGAAACTTGAAGTTAACCAAGTCAAATTCAAGTTTAGGGGAGGATTGTTAGGAATTATGAATTCCTAGTTCCTACTGGTAGTACACAGTTCCTACTGGTAGTAAGATTTAGTCTTCCTGGTCTTTTGGAAAGTCCTGGTCTTATGGAAAGTATTAAACGACATTCAGTATGATGAGGAGGTTACAAGTTTATTTAGGAAATGATTAATTATATTGATGTAAAATATTTAGGCAGGTTTTTTATTATATTGTAACCACCTAGGACCCCCTTGCACTATAAAAGGAGTCCTAGGGTGTAAAGAATAATTATCGACTTTGAGACACATCAATTCTCTACACTATTTCACTCTTACTTAGTTAGCTTCAAAGTTAAACACCAGTTACATGTTTAGAAGTAACTGTATTAATATATTGAGGCTACAAAGTTTGATCTATTTCTATTGTTCTTCTTACATATAAAGATTAGTGTCCGCATAGTCTTTGTATTTTGATCAAGGCTTCCAAGATCGTTTAAGAAAAGGTATTTCTACACAATCCCACTCCATCTTTAGATCCTATCCTTTCTACTTCTTTCCTCTCTCTCACTCCTTTTGAAGGAGGTGACTTCATTTTGGAAGAAATAGAAGCTTGTCTTAAAAATGATTCAATTCCACCGGGAATTGATGATGCCGACTTTGATCCGGAGAGGGACCTTCTTTTACTCAAGAAGTTATTAAATAATGATCCATCATCTCCTCTCCCTCCGAAAGAACATCATTTTGAGGAAATTAAAACGATTAAATCTTCTATCGATGATCCTCCAGAGATTGAGCTCAAGGATTTATCGTCTCATCTTGAATATGCGGTTTTAGAAGGAACCGATAAATTACCTGTCATAATTTCTAAAGAACTAAAAGATGAAGAAAAGGCCGCCCTTTTAAGGTTCTTAAGTCACACAAACGGGCCTAGTCGCATGGAAATTTCCGTACATTAAGGGTATCGACCCTATTTTTTGTACTCACAAGAGCTTAAATGGAAGACGAAATTAAAAACCGAGTGGTTTCAACATCAAAAGAAGGTGAATCCGAAAATTCATAAGATATCAAAAACGAATTATCAAACCCTTGATCCAAGAATTAATTTACCCGACTCTGATACCCAGTGGGTGAGTCCCGTTCATAGTAGTGCCTAAAAAGGGGCTTACGTATTTGAAAACAAAGAATTATATGAGTTAATACCCACTAGGTTAGTTATAGGATGGCGCGTTTGTATTGATTACCGAAAGCTTAATGATACCACTCGTAAAGACCATTTCCCGTTGCCTTTTATGGACTAAATGCTAGAACGTTTAGCAGGGAATGAATACTATTGCTTTTTAGATGGATTTTCTAGATATTTTCAAATTCCCATTGACCCGCAAGACCAAGAGAAGACTACCTTCACTTGCCCTTATGGGACATTTGCCTACCGACGTATGCCTTTCGATTTATGTAATGCTCCAGGTACGTTCTAAAGGAGCATGATGGCCATTTTCATCCACGACATGATCGAGAAACAATGGAGTCGTCCAAGGACGTTTTCCTCGAACTTTGGGGATTCTTTCTCGTCACGCCTCTCCCATTTAGACAAAATGCTAAAACGGTGCGAAGATACTAATTTAGTTCTAAATTGGGAGAAATGCCATTTTATGGTAAAATAAGGGATCGTTCTAGGACATAAGATTTCAAGTCTATGGATGAGTGACTAGAGCGAAAGCTAAAGTTGATGTTATAGCTATACTCCCTCATCTGACTTCCGTCAAAGGCGTTCAAAGTTTCTTAGGTCACGCCGGGTTTTATCGTTAATTTATTCAAGATTTTTCTAAAATCTCCCAGCCGATGACCCATTTTCTTGAAAAAGAAACCCCATTTGTTTTCTTGAAAGAATGTATTGAAGCGTTTAATATATTTAAGAAGAAGTTAACCGAAGCCCCGATTTTAGTTGCCCCCGATTTTGGACCTACCATTGAGAAATTTGTGGCGATGCTAGTGATTATGCGGTAGGTGCAGTCTTGGGGCAACGTAAGACCAAACATTTTCAGCCTATACACTATGCCAGTAAGACCAAGACGGATGCTCAAGCACATTACACGACTACGGAAAAAGAATTATTAGCCGTGGTGTATGCTTTCGAAGAAATTTTGGCCTTACTTAGACTTATATCAAGACCATTAGATGTATCGGACCACTTCGGCCCTCTTAAATATCTCTTGCTAAGCAAGATTCTAAGCCGAGATTGCTCCGGAATTCTCCGTAATACCAAGAATTTGAATGTCATTAATTCGTGATAAAAAAGAGCAGAGAATCTCGCGGTGTCCGCTCATGTTATGCTAGATTAGAGAACACCTCATCAAGTGATCCCTCGAGAACAAGAAAATACCCGAAACATTTCCTCTCGAGACCCACGTAAATGATAACTTTTTTTCATGATACTTCTAATACAACTTCGTTGTTGCGACATTGCAAATTACCATGCGGGAAATTTTGTAGTGAAAGGGATGTCGTCCAACAAAAGAAGAAATTCTTTAAGAACGTTAAGAATTTTTGGGACGACCCCTACTTGTTTAAGATTTGTGCGGATCAAGTGATTAGACGAAGTGTTCACGGCCAAGAAGCCGTGGATATCCTCACTGCTTGCCATAATGGACCCACCGGGGGACATCATGATGCGAACTACACCGCTAAGAAAGTATTTGATTCCGGTTTCTATTGGCCTACAAACAATTTTACCAGTGAAGCCCGTAGATATGACATGGTAAAGACAGTACACTCATGTCAACGTCAAGGCAAAATCTCGCAAAAAGATGAAATGCCTCAAAATGCAATTCAAGTATGTGAGATCTTTGACATATGGGGCATCGATTTTATGGGACCGTTCCCGTCTTCTCGAGGGAACAAGTACATTCTCGTGGCTGTCGATTACTTGTCTAAATGGGTTGAAGCAAAAGCGCTCCCCACTAATGATGCTCGAGTCGTTGTTAAATTCTTGAAATCTCTTTTTGCACGATTTGGAACTCCTCGTACTATAATTAGTGATCGCGGTACCCATTTTTGCAATGACCAATTCGCGAAGGTCATGCTTAAGTATGGAGTTATCCACCATCTTTCTATCGCGTATCATCCATAAACAAGTGGACAAGTGGAGGTTTCAAATTGTAGTTTGAAACGTATTTTAGAAAGGACCGTAGGTGAAAATCGTGCTTCATGGTTCGATAAGTTAGATGATGCATTATGGGCCTTCCGTACCGCTTTCAAAATACCCATCGGGTGCACTTCTTATAAGCTCGTGTACGAAAAGGCTTGTCATATTCCTATTGAACTTGAACACAAGGCCTATCAGGCCTTAAAGCATTGTAATTTTTTTAACACCCCCAAATTTACACGCAGCGGAACCAACATTGGGTGTTAAATCATAGCTCAATTACACATAAATTACCAAGAATGACTCAAAAGAGACGTTATAAAACTTAGTTCCATTTATAGAAATTCAGAGTGCAAAAGTTGTCTAACAGGATCATAACCAAAACCAACATACATGTTTTAAAACCATAACCATATTTTAATTGAATTAGTAAGGAATGGAACTTTAAAAACAATTTAACAAAATGAAATAGCGCAAGCTCCTCCTCGTGTGCTTCAAGTCTTCAACCTTGATTACCTGAGATAAAACATGCTAAAAAGTCAACGAAACGTTGAGTTATATGAATATAAAAGATTTGAATACAAGTCTTATAATCATCGAGTAACTTGTTGTACACCAAGTTATTAGCTACCAATGCAATGAGCTCGTGACACCGACACATTTAGACCGGACATAGTGCATAAGAATAATAATAATAATCAACATTTGCCCCTGTTAGTTCGGTACATTGCCACGTACTTACTCAAATCTCAATACAAATATGTCCGTACATTGGGTGTTCCACAATAAATGCATCCCCAAACACCAAACCGGGTTGTCAAGCCCATAGATCTATTAATTGTATTAACGTCTGCCCATCATAAGCAATTAACGGTTCACGACTGGGGTCTTTTGGCAATAGGTACTCATGCATTTAATCAATTTATCGGGTCCAGCATACCAAAAAACTATTTGTGTTCGTTTTATAAAACTAGCTTGTATCTCCCTCGTGGGGTTTAACCCGATGGGTGTTTTAAAAGCGGTACGGAAGGCCCATAAAGCATCATCTAACTTATCAGACCATGAAGCACGATTTTCACCTACGGTCCTTTCTAAGATACGTTTCAAACCATGATTTGAAACCTCCACTTTGTATCTTGTTTTGTGGATGATACGTTGGTAGAAAGACGGTGGGTAACTCCATACTTAAGCATGACTTTCGCGAATTGGTCATTGCAAACTAGGTACCGCGCTCCACTAATTATAGCAAGAGGTGTGTCAAATCGGGCAAAAAAGAGATTTCAGAATTTAACAACGGACTGAGGGCATTCATTAGTGGGGAGCGATTTTGCTTCAACGCATTTAGATAAGTAATCGTCGGCCATGAGAAGGGTACTTGTCCTCGAGATAAGACTGGGGGGGACTATTAACAAGTCCCAAAATATCGATGACCCATACGTCAAAAGATCTTGCTTATTTTTAATTTTGCATTTTAGGGCATTTCTCTTTTTGCTGAGAATTTTGCCTTGCTGTTGACAAGCGTCACACTGTGTGACCAAAGTCCATGGCATCTCAGGTTAAAAATCGTCCACTTCTTGGATTATGACAGTGAAATGATAGAGAAGCTTTTTGCTGAATACACTAGAATCCAAGTTAAATAGTTTAGAGAAACACTACTCCTACACATGGCTAATGTTAAGAAGTCAATTGCTGAAAGAACACATCATAAAAGACAGTATGATAGAAGGATGATGGAAAGACAGATGCAGTCAAGAGAGAGTAAAGCTGTTTCGAGTAAAGCATTAGATGCTAGTTTAGTTGTTACAAAATGCAGTGGGACAAAGTCAGATGAGCATATTACAAGCAGCAGTTCAGGGACTTATATCACACATGTTGTGGATGCAGATATCAGACCAGTAAATGACCAAGTGCTATCTGCTGAGGTACATTTGACTACTCAACATAATGTACAACAGCATACTAATCAATCTAAACCAAGTTATGACACATATTTGTTAGAAATGGTTGATAGCAATACCACTCCCGATTCAACAAATATGTGTCATAGTGGAGGAGAGATTGACCAGAATGCTGAACATGATCAAGTAAAAAGTCCTTTGCTTAAGGCTGAGTTTCTCAAAACGAATGATATTGTTGAAAAAGAAGTTTATAATGAACTTTCAAATAGATTTTTACAACTTGAAAGACATTGTATTTCACTTGAAATATCAATGCAACAAAAGGAAGAAAGTTTTCAAAGTAACAAACTATGTAAGAAACTCAAACGCTTTTACTCTCTCCTTGACTGCATTCTGTCTTTCCCATATCCTTCTATACATACTGTCTTTTATGATGTGTTCTCTTCAGCAATTGAATTCTTAACATTAGCCATGTGTAGGAGTAGTGTTTCTCTAAACTATTTAACTTGGATTCTAGTGTATTCAGCAAAAAGCTTCTCTATCATTTCATTGTCATAATCCAAGAAGTGTTGCCAATTGATGAACTTCTAAAACTAATTGTTGAGCACCCAAAATGTAGCCATGGATTTATCTTCTTAGAATTCATCTTTGTCAAGGTGCCTTTGTAATTGATCCAAGTTAGGGGACATCGTACTTGTGAAAGTCTCCTTATATTGACCAAAAGATTGTCTTGACTTGCACGTTCGAATACTCTCATGGATTTTGATTCATTCGTTATGAAAGAACCTGAAGAAATGAATGAAGTAGCCAAAAGATCTCTTTTTCTTTGTCATGCAACTTTCCTTTGCATTTTTTACATAGTTGCAACTGATGCAATTCTCTCTCTTGAATGTCATCAGATGCTTTAGACAGATTGATTGATTGTTTATGATAATCGTTGGTTCGGTCACATTGATTGTGATTGTATGTTAAAAGTGATGATGATTTGTTTAGATTAGGTGGATATGTTGTTTTAATTATGATTTGTTTTGGTTGAATGAAGTTTACATAAGTGAGATAATATGACTTAGGCAAAAACTCAATGAGGATCGTAGGACAAATCTCAAGAAGATGCTTAGACAAATACCTAGTGAAGAAGCTTAGACAAATCTCAGTGAAGAAGCTTAGACAAATCTCAGTAAAGAAGCTTAGACAAATCTCAGTGAAGAAGCTTAGACAAATCTCAGTGAAGAAGCTTAGACAAATCTCAATAGATAAAACATAGAGACAAATCTCAATAGACAAAGCACAGAGACAAATCTCAAGAGACAAAACGCAGGAGACAAAACACAAGAGACATAACGCAAGAGACAAAACGCAAGAGACAAAACGCAAGAGACAAAACGCAGGAGATAAATCGCAAGATGGACGACAAACAAAACAAGAATGAAGATGGACAGAGTCTTCCCTAAGGCAAATGCAGATAGGTTTCAACTAGGCAAAACGCCTAGCAGCAAACGCAGGGATGCAAAACGTAGAACCAAAACGCAGAACTAAAACGCAGGAAGCAAAACGCAGCTCCTAATAAGACAAAACGCAGTACTGTTGTCCTTTACCTAAATGACAAAACACAATGTACTTTTTCTGACAAAACGCAACCAAGAATATGCCAGTGAGACAAAACGCAGTCAAGAAAAATACGAAAATTTTCACCTAAAAACACCTAAAAATCACCCTTTGAATGTTTTTGCTTGGTTTCTTTTGCACAACTTGATCCTAGAAGGCTATAACAACAATAAAAACACTAACATTAACACCACAAACATGAGAATCAAAGAGTGTCAAGAATAAGACCATAAACCTTCTAAAACCAAAATTTTTATCTAAACTACCAAGAAAACGCACACACAATCTAGCTAATCATCCCATGAGCTCTGATACCAACTGTAGTATATTGGAAATCATAACACAATCAAGGATTAGTGTGTAGGCCGATTTCTAGAGAGAGAAAATGGGAAGTTCTAGTGAGAGAAAATCACTTAGTGTGTGTTTGTAATACAATGAACAACCAACCCCTTCCCATGGCTGGAAAGGGGTATAAATACATGTGTTTAGATGCCCTAATGGGCTATGGTATAGGCTTACAAGTGGGTAAATGACCCGGCCCAATACCATGAGTCATACGCTTATGATTAAACTATGAACTATGCTATTCTAGACAATACACGGGGTGACCGAGTCTTTTTCTTAAACCTAACATAATACATCTTTAGGAATTGTTACTCTGTCAAATTTGTTTCAAGAGAAACATTACATTACATTACATATATCAAGCAAAATATTACACTGCATATTTCAAGCGAAACATTACATTACATTAATCAAGCGAAATATTACACTGCATATTTCAAGTGAAACATGTCTCAGGTTTAAGGAAATTCTTGTGTTTGAAACCTTAATTTCTTGGGAAGAGACTGATTCTGGGCCTCATATAAACAACACTCCTTCAACAACAAATCTAATTTTCACGGTTTCTTCTTGATTTAGTAAAATCCCATGAAAGAATCATTTATTTCTTGGTTTAATCATGGAATTGTAAAATACCATGAATTTAGACTTCATTATCATAATCAGTAATCACTAAAACGATCCTTGCTTATCATTTCACATCACTTTTGCAATGTCAAATCAACAAGACATCTATGCTGCTGGTTCCAAAAACCGTCCACCTATGCTAACAAAGACAACTATATTTCATGGTCTTCTTGTCTTATTCGTTATGCTAAGAGTTGACCAAATGGACAGTTGATCTATAATTCCATTATGAATGGTCCATAAGTCAGATAAATGATTCCTGAACCAGGTGACTCGGACTGTGAAGTTCCTGTTAATGAAACCTTTCATGAGCAGACTAATGAGGAACTCACTGAAAAGGAGCTTAAATAAGTAGAAGTCGATGATCAAGTCATTCAGACTATTCTTCTAGGTCTTCCTGAAGACATCTATGCTACTGTTGACAGATGTGAAACTGCTCAGGAAATCTGGTTACATGTTTAAAAATGATGAAAGGTTCTGATATTGGAATTCAAGAGAAAATGGCTAAGTTGTTTAATGAAGGGGAAAGGTTTACTTCTACTGATGGGGAATCTATTAAGTCTTACTATCATCATTTCTCAAAGTTGATGAATGATTTCAAGAGACACAAACATTTTACAGAAAATATTGCCAGCAATCTCAAGTTCCTAAACAACTTACAACCATAATGGAGTCGACATGTTACCATTGTTCATCAAACAAAGGACTTGCATACAGCAGATTACACTCAGTTGTATGATTTTTTGAAATACAATAAAAGGTGGTAGATGATCTAAGAGTTTAAAGACTTGCAAAAACACATGATCCTTTAGCACTCATGGCAAATTCCAACAATCCTTTCAATTATCTAGTATTTCACCAAGATCAACCATCACCAAGTACCTACATGCAACAACCACTTTCCAACAACAACAACTATAACGCACAACCATCATTCAACCAGAACTACATACAACAACCAATGCCAAATTTCAAAAATATTAAAGATCCCACAACTGCAATGAACATGGCACTCGTAATAGGCAGATTGCTCAGCCGTGTATGAATTTGGGTCAAGACAATCAGATGCAAATGGTTAGAGGTAATGGGGGGAATCAGTTTAGAGATTATGCTGTGCAGAATGTTGGGAATCAGAATGGGTATAATGTAGTACAGAATGTCAAGAATCAGGTTGTTCAGAATGCAGTTCAGAATCCGGGTGTTCAGAATGTTGGAAATTATAATGGGCTCATTTTTGTTCTGGGAATTGCTAATCAAAATAGGAATGGTAATGTTGTAGTAGCACGGGCTGAGGGTAATGTGATTGGTAATAATGGTAATCAGATAAGGTGTTACAACTGCAGAGGATGGGGTCATCTTGCTAGGAACTGCATTGTTAGGCCAAGGAGAAGGGATGATGCTTATCTAACTGAAGAGGATTGGGTCATCTTGCTAGGAATTGCACAGTCAGACCAAGGAGAAGGGATGTTGCTTATCTTCAGACTCAGTTGTTGATTGCTCAAAAGGAAGAAGCAGGAATCTAACTCTAAGCTAAAGAGTTTGATTTGATGGCTGATGTAGCGGATCTTGATAATATTGAGGAAGTCAATGCAAAATGCATTTTGATGGCTAAATTGCAGCAAGCATCGACATCGGGTACTCAGACTAACAAATCTCTCGTCTATGACTCAGACAGATCAGCTGAGGTACACAACTATGACAATTGCTATGATAATGAGATATTTAATATGTTTACTCAAGAGGAGCAGTATACTGAGCTACTCGAACCCATTCTTGAACCACACCAAGTACAACAGAATGATAGTAATGTTATTTCTGAGGTTTCTAGTGTGGAACAAGATGGGGAGAACAGTAGATCAACATCATGCGACTGTTGAGGAAACACGTGCTTATTTTGAATTATTATATAATAATTTGGCAATTGAAGTTAAAAAGGTCAACTCGGTCAATCGAAAAATGAAATAAACAAATGCTGATTTAACCATTGAGCTTGCTAGATATAAAAATCAAGAAAAGTGTTTTGAAATTAGTCAAGAAAAATATGACAAACTTGAAAGATGTTATCAAAAGTCTGTTTATCAAGAACAATGTCTGACTAAAAAGATAAATGCACTTCACTTAAGTTCCGGTAAACAAATAACTACTTTGAATGAGAAAATTTCAAATTTAAATAAACAGCTTTCAAAGGAAAAATCAACTGTTTCTTCTCTTCTTGCAGAAAAGAAAAAAGTTGAAGTCTGATTTTAAAATACGCGAAGAAGAGCTTCTTGATAAACAAATTCAACTTGAGAATAAGATAAAGGAATTAGATAATATTTTGGTTAAAACGGGTCAATCGATTCAAATGATGTACATGCTTTCACCTAAGCCAGACTCGTTTTACCACACCGAACATAAAATGGCTTTGGGTTATCAAAATCATTTTTATCTCAAGCAAGCTCAGCAGAAACAATAGAGTTTGTATAATGGCAAAGTTCTATTAGAAAAGCATGATCCTCCTGTTGTGTATGATTCGGAGGAGACACTGGAACTTGCTCAAGAGAGTCGCTTAAAAATGAAACAATTAAACAAAGAAATAAAACCGGCAAATTATACAAAGATTAATCATCTTAAGGGGTTTTTGTTTCTTAAACGGCCAAGTCACGTAAAAAGTTATATTTTTCAAATACTTCCAAAACGGCCAATGTTTCTAAATCTATTTCAATACCAAATGAAGAATTTTTGGATGATACTACACCAAGTGTTGCACGAAAATTTCTAAATGAGGTAAAAAGCACCATTGTGACTCTTCAACGTGTTGTTAAACAAAAAATGACTTTAGAAATACACAATTGGTCGTCTTCTGCTCACCAAGAGATTCACAAAATTGTAAAAGATGAAATTTTCCCTATCGTTAACCAAGTTGACGCTAGAGTGCAAAATTTCAAAATACAATTTTTGAAAGAAGCAGCCAAATTTGTTCGAGACTTCCAATCTCTTGCAAAAGAAGCTGATGAATCTCTTGCTAAGCACAAGGCATTGGAATTGGAAATTGAGCGTCTCTTAAGAGCAGTTGTCAGTCAAGATATTATGTCTATTGTGCAAAATCCATTTGTTGTAGATTCATCAAATCTCCAAACTGAGCTTGAATGTACGAAAGAACGATTTTAAAATTGTATCATTAAAAAGGAGAATGAATATGCTAAACTTTGGAATGATTGGTACAAAAAGAGTGAAGAATGAAAATATGACAAAATTTCGTACGATAAAGCTTATAATGACATGCAACAAAAGATCCAACGGTTGCAAGCTCAGTTGGGAGATCAACAGGGAAAAATTAAAGATACTCTATGTGTATCAAATACCCTTGATCCTTTGTCTCAGAAACTAGAAAATGAGAACGTAGAATTAGAGTTTCAAGTTCGGAATTATGAAAAAGAAAATGCTCATCTTAAGACTACATACAAAAACCTGTTTGACTCAATCTCAGTGACACGTGCTCAAACTAAAACAATAATTGACTCTTTCCAAAATAAATTACATGACACGATGTATGAAAATGCTAAGTTAAGAGCTCAATTGTTTGATAAGGTTTCTGAACAAAATGACACAACCAAAGGTACGAGTGTAAATACTCTTGCTTGTGTAAGCAATCAATTTTTGGGATAACCTACCTTCTTCTTCGAAACCATAACTCTATGTTGAACTCTTCCAATTCTATGGATCTTCTCAAGATCGTTAAACACCATGCGTTGTCAAAACATCACTTCAAACTCATACCCACGTTACAAGAATCAAAAGTTATGAACAATGTAAGTGATTTGCCCCAGGAATGTTTAGATTAATCCTTTTAAACCACGGTATCTCTATCTCTCTCTCGTAGGAAGATAGTATGTACCAAACAAAGTTAAGCAAGCGGTAGGACAATCCATCATTGTTTCGCAACCTCATGTCATCACTAGAAAGATGTTATGTCTGACTCAGTCTACAGGAGATAACAACCTGCGAAGACCAAAGGCACACCTAGGAGCAATACAAAGATTGATAGGGTCCCTTCTGCGTCTAAAGTAGTTGCCAACAAGAATAAAGAAGGTTGAAGTAGAAGAACACGCCTAGAATTTACTCTTTCTAAAATAAGAAAACATATGTCATCTGAATGTAATAACATTAAGCTTGCTGTTTGGAATGATAAATCTAAAGTTGTTTATGCTATGTGTAAGCAATGTTTAATTACTGCTAATCATGATGTCTGTGTGCTTAATTATGTGAATGACATGAATTCTCGTGGTAAGAAACAAAAGGCAAATGTTTCATACACTGACAATCAAAAGAAACAAAAGCCAGAGGTTAAGAAACCTAAGAAAGTAGGGTTTAAAGAAAGACTTGCTTCACCTACACCTAGTGAACCTAGTATTTCCCATAGGTGGTCACCAACTAGAAGAATTTTTTACTGTAATAGAAAAATAATAAAATTCAGGGCCTCTAAGGGTCAATCTAATGGTGATAATTCATGTACTTCTAACCCTCAGGAACCTTATAGCAAACGGTTTCCAAATCCCACTTCTTTTCTTGGCAGGTAATCCAAATTTGTTTATGGTGCGTCAACTCGGGTTGTTCCAAGCATATGATAGGGGATCTAAAGCTTCTCATTAATTTTGTTTAAAAGTTTTTAGGAACTGTCCATTTTGGAAATGATCATGTTGCTGCAATTCTGGGTTACGGTAATCTTCAATAGGGAATATATTAATCACTAGGGTTTATTTCGTCGAGGGCTTAGGGCACAACCTATTCTTGGTTGGGCAGTTATGTGATTCAGATTTAGAGGTTGCTTTTAGGAGAAACACATGTTTCGTCAGAAATCTCGAAGGAGTTGATTTGTTAAAAGGAAATCGCATAACCAACCTTTACACCATTAATCTCCATGATATGGCCTCTGCATCTTTAATTTACCTCATGGCAAGTGCCACTTCTACCAAGTCATGGTTATGGCATCAACGTTTATCCCACCTCAAATTTGACACCATAAATGACCTTACCAGAAACAAACTTATCACCGGTCTTCCAAAATTCAAATATCATAAAGAACATCTTTGTCCCTTTTGTGAGGAAGGAAAAAAGCAAAAGGGCATCTCACCCACCCAAACCAGTTCTAAATTCTAAGCAGAGGTTACATCTTCTTCATATGGATTTGTATGGTCCAATGAGAATCGAAAGCATAATTGGGAAGTGGTATGTTCTGGTGATTATGGATGTTTACTCTCGTTACACTTGGATACACTTTCTTATATCAAAAGATGAAGCACTAGAAGTGATTAAAACCTTCTTGAAGAAAATTATTGTCCTCTTACAAGATCTAGTCATTATG
>BQNB010034271.1:2948-51729 GCA_026074375.1 Tanacetum coccineum
CTTTTGATGCGTACTTGAAACTTTCGCGTATTTGGAAATTCCTTTCTTGAAGTGAATTACCTACACAAGAATTAGAAGAAGAAATGCTAGAGAGAGAGAGAGATTAGTTGATTAGAGAGAAGATTAGATGATAAAGGTTTGTGAAAAGATGAGAAATGGCTTCGTATTTATGGATGAAGGTGGTAACCCTTTGAAGAAGGTAGAGTTTTCAGTTGATTATGATAGTGAAGATGAGGTTGCATCAGTTGATAATGATATGATTCGTTCTATGGATTCAGAAAAGGTTGGTTTTGGCACTCAAATTTTGCTAGAACAATGGAGAGATTCGTTTGGTAATGGTGACTATGATTAAGACCCATACGATTATGATATATACGAAGGTCAGGATCTTCCTCAAGAGCTTCAAGCTATATGCGATAATCTGGATATCCGAGTTCGAGGTCGTAAGAAGAAATAAATTTATGTTTCTTTTGTCTAGTCATTTTGTATACCTTTCTTTTAGGAAGTAGCTTTGCCTATTTAACGGGCGGAGATGTGGGACTCACCCTCATCCCTTGTACTTAAATGTTTTTTGGCGTAATAAAATTTATCAGGAAAATCCCCAAAAAAACACTTCTCTTTTTGAGGGTATTAAGCAAACACATTTGATCTTTATATGTAGTACTAGTGATTAACACTAACGAGGTGGAATTCCCCGCGCTCCGCTACGGAACGTGAGATTAACGATGTGAAAGACCGACTACCCAAATGGCTATTTTTATAAATTGCATAAAAAAATAACGGTCGTTAAACTAAACTAACGTTCGTTACTTAACAACCGTTAGTGAGAGACGGGGTATTTTGTAATTTTTTTTAAGTTAGCGTAAGTTTCGAAATTTGTACATAGTATGGGGGTATTTTGTAGAATTAATATGCGCCGAAAATGGGCCGAAAAATGGGCTGGCTTAATGGGCCAGAAATGGGTCGAGTTGATGGGCCAAACGGGCCGGTTGTGGGCCGGGTTGTGGACTAGGTCCTGGGCCCCCAGCGGGTCGGTTCGGATACCCGCGTTGACAGGCGAAGTTCCTGCTGATTCATTATATTTATAATAGCTATAATCCATCTTGAACGTGTTCAACACTTTAGCTTAAGAGAGAATGAAAACGACTTTGGGGATAATTTCATCTATATCTTTAAAAAAGTTTGTTATTACGTCAATATCCTTACATGTATCAAAATTACACTAATATGTTCAATAAACTTGAAAAATACTCGTGCGTATCCAAATAAATAACTTAAATATAGAAAAAAGATTTTTATCTTTAAAACTCTAAAACTCTTATTCAAATTAATCATTAAGTTGACTTACATTTTTGCCATTTTCTTCCAAATAAATTAATATGAATGATAACGAGGCGAGGAATTTTGAGGATTATATTTACTATCCTCATCCTCATTTCTCAACCTCATCCCCGTCCCTTACGGGGATCGGGGATCGCTACAGTGATTCAGAGATTTTTCGTTCTTATGAATTAAGCATAAAAATTGCATAAATAAATGAAAATATAAAGAATTGACCTGCAAAGTGTCTTAAAAAGCATATGTTGTACATAGTTGGATTAATTATAATGTCATTTAATTTTAAAGCATCATAAATACTAAAATGTCACATATATTATATAAATAAAGTAGATCAAATGTATGTACTCGGATGAAATATTTGATGAAAACATATGTAGTTATTGCTTAACATTTTTGAAATATTTGATCCACTAAATATCAGATGTACATACAATTAGTATAACATATACATATACAAGTACATATAACACTAATAGGGCGGTAAAAGAACCGGACGAACACGAACGGAGCTTTGTTCATGTTCGTTCGTTTAATTTCAGCCGGATAAATAATCGAATATGATCGCTTAAATGAACAAATTTTCTTGTTCATGTTCGTGTATGTTCGTTCATTTAGATACTAAACGAACATAAACGAACGAACATAAATGATCGGACGTAAACAAACATAAAATTCACAATAATTTACACCATATTATGTTTTGTAAGTCTTTTTTTGTTTATGTAAAACAATTTTAAAACAATATAATAAAAAATATACGACAGACGATCATAAACATATATACGATCATAAACCAACGAATAATCGAACTTTCACAAACATAAATGAACGAACAAAACTTTTTGTTCATGTTTGTTCATTTAACTAAACAAACATAAAATGATGTTCATGTTTGTTCATTTAATAAATAAACGAACATAAACGAACTTTTAATCGAACGGTTCACGAAATATTCACTCAACGTTCAGTTTGTTTTTTTTTGAACAGCTATTTTATTAAACAAAAACTAGCAAGAAGCTAGAATTACAAAGAAATGGAGTGAGGACTTTTAAGCCAATCGTTCCCGCCAAACACTTTTTTACATCTATACCGACACCAATAAAAAGACTTACTAACTAACTCATCAAAGAACATAGCTTTAATCAATTCGAGTTTGTAGATCGAGTCCCCGCCAAATACGAGGTTTTATTGCTATCTTACACTAACACACAAACATGCCCTTTCTTTTTCTCAGTCCATCTCGTCTTCCCACATTTCCCACACCATTCATGGTAATTTTTTTTCTTGTAAAATAACAATCCTATTGGCTACTAAATTAATCATTTTAATGTATTGCCATATATTTGCATCAAGAAATTTGTATTGATGGTACGTGTAAGGTTGACAAACACAAATATTAAACAAAGGGTTAATTTCTTAGATTCGTTATGGTAGTATGATAGTTCCTTAAAATCATAAAATTACCAATAGCTAGAATTACACCATATGAATACAAAAACCATGAATAAGAGACGTGATAAACTCCTAGTAGAAAGAAAAGTCATGTTTGTATGTATGTGTTTAATTTTGAAAAGAAGGGCTAAAAGATAACTTAACTTGTTGATTAATATTATAATAGGAGTTCTAGAAATTAGAATCATTTTTATATATCTAACTTATTTAATTGGATATCCACGAATATTTATAATTTTAGGAATATGATATATACCCGAATTATTATAAGAGCCTCAGGTATCATAACTTGGCAACACCAAGTTTTTGCTGTCACGTCAGCGCCACATCAGCATAACACCAACACCAACACCACTCCCCTAATCATAACACCAAATAACACCACTCACCTCTTTATTTTCATAAAACCCCCTAAACAATTATTTCATTATTTTAACAAACTAACTATTTCATTCATAATTAAACATACAAATTACATTAAAAAAAACACATTACGAAATTAAAAAAAAATACATTACGAAATAAAAAAAACATTACGAAATTAAAAAAACATTACGAAATAAAAAAACATTACGAAAAAAAAATACATTACGAAATTAAAAAAAAAACTACTCGTCTTCGTCTTCGTCGTCCTCGTCACCCAAATCATTTTTCATTTTGTTTTTGATCAATTTTTTTTTGCTTCTTGATCCAATAGGCGTCGTCTTCGTCCAAATCCTTGGTGCTAGTAGCTAGAAACCTCAACTCCTCCAACCGCATTAGTGTGCGGTCTTTTTCGGCTTGAGCTTCGAAAGCCCTTTCGGCGGCTTCCCGTTTCAGACGAAGCTCCTGCTCCATTAGCTCCCCGAATTGGGTCGACGCGCTACTTCCACCCCGTTGCCTCCCGTGCGTCAGATTTGCTTTCTTGGCGGCCGTTGTTTGTCGGGCGGACGTGGTTGTGCATCGTGACCGAATATAATCCTCCTGGCTCGGGGACTCTCCGGTTTAAGTCAACTTGGTTCATGTGCGTCCCATTTCGGGTGGAATCTCAAAACGGCACAAGCATCTTCTTGAGAAAACGCGACCCATCTTGCTCGTCACGGTAAATACTTTGAGCCCGTTTCAAATAATCCACATCGTTTTTTTCACCACTTTTCCCCAACGTTAGGCCAGTTTGTAACTCGCGTTGAACCTTTTTGGCAATTGCATTCAACGATGCCTTTACTAGTCAACATATCCTTCGTTACAGATTTTGAAATTTTTTCGAATTGATACTCGTTCAAAACCCATACAAAACGTGTCATGCTTTGTTGACCTTCTGGACATTATTATGCATTCGGAAACGTCCACGTAACAATGTTGCAAGCAATTCGACCTTCGAAACCGTAGCCAACGCCCTGCTACTGCTCTTGGCTCGTCTTCAACATTTTTTCCCTTTCGGGCCATTTTTTTCTTGCGACCGCCTTTTTTTGGCGAATCGACTTGTTGAGGTTGAGTGAGTGTTTGGGAAGATTCTGAGTGGAATGATGGTGGGTTTTGTGTGTAGATTATCTATAACACGTTTAGATTTGTTGATTGTGCCATCGGAAAAACTTTGTTGTTGTTCCTTGTTGGTATTGATGAAATTTGTTCCGGCGTCATCAACCCGGTGAGGAGATTCATGGAAACTGTTTTTGGGAAATTCACACCATTTTTTTATTGCTAAAAAGATGTATGTTGGTATTGAAGAGTGGTGAATTTGTATTGATTTATGTCTTTGGTTAAAGTGTTTGTATATATAGTGAAAGTTAGAGTGAGGTAAAAAGAAATTTTTTTTTAAAAAAATCAGACGTTTTTAGGGGTAAAATGAAATTTTTTTTTTATTTATAAATACTAGCCGTTAGGGGCTAAAATGAAATATTTCAAAATTGGGGGGAGTAAAATTTAAATTCTAGCCGTTAGGGGGTAAAATGATTTTTTTTAAACCACCCCAACGCGCGTTGGCCGGCCAACGCCGAGCCCAACGCCGGTGGGCAACGCGTTGGTGGGGTGTAGTAACGCCGGACAACGCCGTTGCCGGCGTTACTACACCGAGTGCTCTAAGTTTATATAAAGGGCAGCCTCGCCCATTAAATGCTCATTTAATGTGTGGGTTTCCGACCGGGTTGACCCGCCGAAAAGGTCACTAAAACCCGCCGGAACATTTTTTAACCCGACCCAAAAAAAATAATAACTACTTTTCCTCATCCCATTTTATGCCCTGGTTGTCTCTTTCACATCTTGCCACGTACATGGGGTACGTGTTAAATCAAAACCAAATAAACACACACCTGTACACACACACCTCTCTCGATCTTTCTTGTTCTCTCTCTAAATCAGTTCTCATCGATGATAATATGGTTTTTCTTTGCTTCTGAGGGTTTTAAAACTTATGGTCTGCTCTTTTGTCACTAAGTTGAAATCTAATGGAGTTGCTTTTGGTAATGATGGTTTCATATGGAATTATTAGTGGGTGTTTGGTTGCCGATAATTTTGGTGACTATTTTTTGGCCTTATTAAGCTTGAAATAAAGAAGGTATATGTTTTACTCTTTGATTTCATGATCTTTATGGTTAACTGAGAGGGTTTATGTTTTTCTATTTTCCACTCAGATGTATGTGTAAGAATGTGTAGAAAATGTGTTTGCTTTCTTGAAAAATACCAATATCTATAGTCTGATCCTTCGATATTGATGCTGAGATTGTTGGTTTTCCTGCTTAGAATCACGACTTATGGTTCTGACTTGCTTATAATTTTGGCTTATGCTCATTCGATGTCACCGCTCCTTTCGTTGCCCCTATTCATGGCGTGTGATGATAGTGACGGGTGCGTGATGATGGTAATAGGCTCATAGGCTGTAAAATAAGCCAACAGGTTTAAATTGAGCCGTATCTTGGAGGGGCAACACAAGAACATGTTTGCAGCCATGGCGGCTCGAAGTCTCTTTTATCTGGGTTTTTTTATTTAATTAGCGTAAACTTGTAATCGTAATAACTTATTCGTTTTAATCCCGATTTTAGTGATTCCTTCGAGTACGTTTTTGTTATTAAAAGAGGTATTATATTTTATAAAGTTGGGTCCGCTGATGAATAGTACTTTTACTGTTCATAGTTTATAAAATTACTTTTATAAACTTTAATTATCGAAAATGTCGTAGTTTATTCGTTATAGTTCCGTTTTTAGCGATTCTTTCGAGTACGATCTCGTAATTAAAAGTTATATCATATTTTAGATGTTTTAAAAATGAAAGTTGCTGTAATGAATAGTAACTTTTATAAAAATAGTTTTATAAAAGTATTTATAGTCGTAAACTCGTTTTTAACGTATCTTTTTCGTTATAGATCGGTTTTTCGAGTTTCTTATCATTTCGGAATCGTCACGAGACGTATTATTATTATATTATATCAATACCTACTGTCCAAAATTCGAATTTAGACAGCCCCTAAGTATTCATGTATGTTTCTTTATAAAAACCTTGTTTTTATGTATTATTAACTTAGTAGTTTACTATAAAAACTCTTAAAAACACATTTGACACTTGTGGTACTTATAATAAAGTCCAATATCATCCCTAGTCCTTGTAAATTCATTGTAACAAGTTCAACCCTTTTACTTTCATTACTTTCATTTGTATTTACATTAGATAACTTTAAAACCCTAATTAGCCTTTAAACATGTTTATACTTAAACTATAAGTTAACATCTTTATATATCTATTTTTCCATGATATTTATAACATTAGGACATGAGAATAAGTGCATAAAATCATAAACATAAATAATAACTCATTTTACATATTAGAAAGTCCTTAGTGGTGATTATGGCTATATTTAACATGTAACACATAAAATCATAAGAAATAAAAGTATAAAGGAATTAAGAAAACCTTAGTGATGATGTAAGAGATGAGAAATAAGTTCTAAACCCGTGTTTAGATTCAAAACCAAGCTTTCAAGCTTATAACCCTAGATTAGGTTTCCAAAACCCTAATCTTTACTTTTTCTTCTTAATCCTTGCAAATGATGAACCAATGCTTGCAAACACCTTAGAATACCTTAAGATTGATGTGTAAAGGGTTGTATAATCTTAGAAAATCAAAGTGTGGATTTTGTTTGGTGGCCTATTTGTGCCGTGGGTTTTGAGAGTGTAAAAGAGAGAAAGAAATAATTTTTGCAAGTATAAAGAGTTTAGGTAAAGATCACTTATGCATGCATGTGTATTTATAGTAAAAATATCTTGTTAACCTAACCATGGTTACTTTCTAACCCATGGTTAAGGTTAACAAGTCAAGTTGATAAAGGTGTAAGAGTTACTTTATTAAATATCTAGATATTATGAAATGTTGAAAAGTCTTGGTCTCATCCTTATAAATTCGGCATATATGTATGTATATGATGTTATATTTTTATTATTTTGAGTATTGAGTATAATCGTGGGTATTTGTTTAGGCGTAGTTAGGTTTTAGAACTTCCGGGTATGCCTAAACGCATTTTATCGTGAAACGTAAGTATTTTACGTAGCCAAATAAAATAAGATGAACAAAGTTATTAATTATCCTCATAATAATCATATAACACTTGCTTGATGTAAACATTTAATCGTTTAATGCCCGTTTACATTGAATGATCATTTTCAGTTTACGCGATTTAACTTAACGTTTACGGTTTAAGAGTAAACGCGTAAAACCCTAAAAATAAATTGTGAATTACAAAATGTCATACAATGACCTAAAACACGAGGTGTTATACGCAGTGTCATGAAAATACCCAAAGACATCAACAAAATCCAAAAGGCGTCTGACATTGAAATGAAGGTAGTTCATCTCAACGTCATGACATGCAAACATTCATACATCAAAAACAAAATAACAAAATCTTGATAACTAAATTTCGCCAACTGCCTACGATCTATCTAGCAACTTTTCCTAACTTTCTTATACGTCAACCAATGGTTGGTGAGAAACATAGGTTTTCAGACACACATATCCAATCCATTTCCAAAACAATTTATCCAATTACTGTGATTATAAAACAATATATTTTGCATGACAATTATGCTAACTAATATACAAGCTAACATGCAATTCAATCCAATCATATCAAATCAACAAATCATATACTGGGTAGGCGTACCTATCCGATCCCTCATAACCAACACTCGATGTCCCTTGACATGCCTAACACAATACATGCAAGTAAAACCACCAACCTTGCCATGCCAAACATAGTACATGCAAGTTAATCCAATCAACCACTCAAACACCAAGCAGACGACCTCAATCGATCTTGGATCATACCAAATCCTTTTTCCCTCTAGCTCAAGCCATGGATACCCGTAAGTAATCCTCCTGACTAGGCAACAATTCCTTCCACTAAACAAGCCATGGATACTCGCAAGTAACCCTCCTGACTTAGTTCACATGTCAATATCACATCAGATAACATGTAACACATAACGCATATCAGTCACATAATAGTCCATGCATTTAAACTAACACATAATCACAACAATTTAAAACTCATTTCAACACTTGCATCATTTCTTATCACGCAACTATACAAATAAATAAACACGGTTACATGCGACCAAGCTAAAAGCTCTAGTCCATGTAACACACATATGATGGATGTCTAAGGGTTTGATTAACCATCATGGGTCACCCCGACACCATGTCCAACCTTAACCACATCATTAACACATTACACTAGTTATCTACAATTTATTCAGAAATGCAGAATTTTAATGTATTTTTACTAACTTAAAAACCTTACTTGCTGACCTTCATAAATTATACCATAAATCACCTAAGTTCATTTATGAGTTTACAAACTACCTTAAGATTCCCAAGTTCCCATTACATGTGCAACTATACCAAATAAAATCCAACTTCAAAACTGTCCCAATTCGGATCTGATTGCACACTAAAATGTATGTCCCTCATTACCATAGTTAGACACACAACCAGAAGCTAATCTTCTAGGGTTATATACATATTGAACTTAACCACTGTTGATTGGCTAACCTTAATTCCACTTTTAAGTTAGGGTTTTACCCTCCCAAACATGACCCAGAAACATCCTAAAAATCATTACCATCATGGAGATATCATCTCATTAACACAACCCTAATTCTACAAAACCCTAAATCAAGATCTAACACAAATCGAAACGCACCGTTTGCATAATCATGCTTCTAAATTATCCCTAAACACAATATGATCATAAAACTCTATATACTCATCAAGATAGTTAATTTGTTTTGTAACACGATCCAAAAATCTGCCAAAACCAATTCATGATTCTAACGCGTTTGTATACTCTACCCGATTTTTTGCACCAGTATGATATAATTAAACCACAAACACACTAGCTATTGACCCTATCTCATTTAATTACAAAAGTGTTAAACCCTAATGATCCATTATAATTAGGGTTACATGAATAATAAAATCTAGCTAGGATGAACATCTTACCTTGGATGCTAGCACCTAACAACAATTCTTGGGGGTTCTTGGATCCACAATTAAAATCGACACCAAGGGTTTAGGGTGATGGATAATTTCGGCTGTATAAGGGTTGACGGGTGGAAGAGGAAGAAATAGTGATTTTCTTTGACCTTGGGGTTTTCCTAAGACTCATTTATCCCATAATCAACTTAGACTTGTTTAGGATATAACTTTATTTATTTTTTCACTTCTTTTTTTTGGCCAGATCCCTAATTATATACATACATTTATTTTTTTTTATTTTATTAAAATTTATTAATTACATTAGTACTTATATTTACCTTAAGTTTTTTATAAAACCTAAGTTAACTTTAAGTAACCTTTTTACATAAACGCCTAGTTACAACATTTTCTAAAATAAAACTTTCATTTCAAAATTAACTTTTCTATTTTTAGAAAGTTTTGTTTACCACCAAACATCCATATTTTCATCTCTCAACTCTCTTTCCATATGAACATTTTCTCACAAATGGTTACCACAATAATCCAAATATATTGACATAGGCTATTACATACAATACGCCATCATTTTCCATTATCACCGCTATTCTGAACAAATGGAAATTACAATCAATTCCCACTACCATAGATCATAATGAGATACCACATACAACACAAAATGATCTAAGCATCAATACTAAAACCACTTAACACACATAATAATCTACATAGCCACACCACTTTATCCCATAAAAATGGACCACAAATAGCAATATCTAAAGGTAAAGCTAACCTGTCCAATTCACGGGCTTCTTTAGTTTGCTTTCTGGTCACAGTTTTTCAGTTTGCTATGGTCACAGTCATGTTTCATGTCTTATTTCCATTTTTTAAATCCTAGTCACAGTATCCCAATTGTTAGTAACAGTTGCGCTGTTTTACTTATTGTGTAGTTTATACTTGGTATCGTCACAGTATGTCCACTTTCTGTGTGTTATTTTTATTTGTCAACAGTATCTTTAGTCACAGTATCCCTACTTAAGGAGAATTTTGTCCCGAAATTTAATCAATTCTACCGCTAATAATATTACTTCCTCCCACAAGGGTACAAATAGCAGCATCACAACTATGTGCAAAAGAAGCATCCAAACTACATGAATCTCGCCCGTCCCTAAGGAAACCCCTCAAAACCTTTAAGTTGTGTAACAACTTCTTTCATGACTTAACCCCACAACTCTTCAAACAAGAACTGTCTTGAAATCAAATTATGAGTTGTTACAAAACTCAATGTTTTTGAAGAACTGACTCGATTTCAGGTTTACTCAAAATATAACACCAACCAAAAATTTTTAAACACTTAACTTTCATATAAACTTTATATTCTCAAGGCAACCTAGGACCTCGATTGGATTCCCAACAAAACTAGTCGATTTAAGACCCCCCAATGATTCAACTTATAAATTTCATGATCCATAATTCCCTTGGGTTCTTTAACAAAACGAAGAGTGTTGTCGACTTTGATATCATCCAATGGCACATGCAGATTAGCATCCGCCAAATATTTTTTTCTTTCCAGATTCGACACATGGAATGTGTCACGTACACTACTCAACTCCTCGGGCAACCTCAACCTATAAGCTATAGAGCCAATCCTTTCAAGGATCTCAAATGGTTCTACATACCTCGGTGCTAACTTTCCTTTCTTCCCAAAACAAATTACGCCCTTCCAAGGCGACACCTTTAACAACACATGATCTCATACCTCAAACTCTAATGGCTTACGCCTATTACCAGCATAGCTCCTTTGACGATCTCTCACCGCTTTGAACTTTTCCTTGATCAACACTACCTTATCACTCGTTTCTTACACAAATCCAGGTCCACTCAAACTACTTTCTCAAATCTCTGCCACAAAACATGCGATCTACATTTCCTCCCATACAAGGCTTCAAACAAAGCATATTGAATGCTCGAATGATAGCTATTGTTGTAAGATAACTCAGCTAACGGTAGGTGGACACCCCATCTACCACCATAGTCAATCACACATGCCCTTAGCATACTTTCCAATGTCCGAATCGCATGCTCACTTTGTCTATCCATTTGAGGATGATAAGCCGTACACTATCTAGTCGTGTTCCTAATGCTTTCTGCAGCGTCTGCCAAAACCACGAAGTAAAGAGTAATCTGCTTATCAATTTTGTGATGATTGACACCGGAACTCTATTCCTTGCCCTATTTCATAAATATTAATCCTTGCCAACTTCTCCTCTTGTAATCTTCTCGTATAGCTAGAAATATAAGGTGACTTGGTCAGTCTATCGATCATCACCCAAATCACGTCATACTCACTACTTTGACCTTGACAATTTAGTGATAAAATCCATGGTAATTATATCCCATTTTTACTCAAGTATCTCAGGCTGTTGCAGCAAACCAACAGTCTTTGGCATTGCAGCCTTTACCTCTTAAACAAGTCTAAAATTTGCAAACATAGATAGCTATATCTTTCTCTATTCATGGCCACCAATACATGTCTCCAAGGTTATAGTACTTCTTATCCGCTCCCGGATGTACCAAGTACCTTGATGCATGGGCCTCATCCATTTCACTTCTACTAATGGAACCTAAATACGATCCATAAAATACAAACTCTCGTCTCCTTATCTTTCCATATGTTGATCTAACCCATGTAGCTTTTTTGCGAGTACGTTCTCTTGCTTGAACGCCTCACTTTGGGCTGCCAGTATCATTCCTCTTACTCGTCTTGATTTCACTCTCTCCTTTCTACTCAACGCATTACCCACCACATTCGCTTTATCTCACACAAATCATTCTTCAAAGTCTGAAAATCCTATTCTTGTTCTACGCTCCACTCATACTTCTGATTCCTCTCAGTTAGGGAAGTAAGGGAGTTCAACAATCTAAAAAAATTTTACCCAGGTTCCACGCAGACATGTTTGCTGTGTGTTCCTCTACTTGTACGACTCACTTGGAGTAGCCAATATCATTGTCCTAATATCTGACTAGATAGTCATGGACATTGCCCTTTAACATCATCTGGGTTCACCTCAACCCATTCCTACTCAACACATCAACCCGCCTCTCCCCCCTACATTCGAATTTAATCCGAAGCATCACACAAATCCTATCTTTCAAAGTCTAGAAAGCCTCTCTCGTCTGCTGCGTCCACTCGTACTTCTAATTGCCTCTAATTAGGTGAAAGTAAGGGTTTAACAATCTTAGAAAGTTGACATGAAACGTAGTAGGTAACCAGCAATCCTAAGAATAATCATTTCTCGATGTGTTCGTAGTACGTCCCCAATATCCTTCATTACCTCACTCTTAGTAAACTTAGCATACAACTTCTCCTTCCTCAGTAATTCCACACTAACCTTCAAAAACTCCATGCTTCCTCCTCATTAACAAACATACACCTGTGCTAGCCCCATAGAAATACTAGTCGGTATGAAACCTTCATCTCTTGCAACTCTGAAGTTCTTCAAATATTCTTTCAGTGCGAGGAGGCTTAGACATATGGAACTTCGCGACTGCAGTCGACTTCCGTGAACCAAATCTATCGATAACTCTAACCTTGTCGTGACGTTGTGGTCATTGACAAGTCTTCCGGAAACACATCAATAAAATCTCATACGACGAAAATATCACTCAATTTTGATTCACCTACCTTTTTTGTACTTTAAGGTTTCACACGCCAGAGTATTTCACCATGAACCTGAAGTATCTCATCACCTTCCAACGGTATCCTAACCACCTTCTCATGACATACTATCACAAACTTCCTTTTGGACAACCAGTCCATTCCCACAATGACATCAAAGCTTCCACGACTCAACGGTATCAATGAACTCCAAGGGTTACGAATAATCGAATAGGATAACAAACCGAATATCGATCAAAGGCAAGAATCATATAGGTAATTCCCAGTATATCAGAATAGACTGATCAAGGACATAAGAATCCTTTGAAAGAAGTGATCGTTAGATGCAACCAGCGAAAAACGCAACGAATGAAATCAAGACGTACCACGAACAATTGAACACATAAAAAAAAATAACAATACGAACAGATGAAATTCTTATCACCAGTTTCAACTTTACCGAAGGACCAAATAAATAATGTTTTTATAAAAATCAATTTAAATTAAGAAAGTCACTTTAAGTATAAAATCATTTAAATAATACACTAAAATTGTCTAAATTTAATCTTTTTAAAAATTCATTCTGGTTACTCATAAAAAAATCTAGCGAGAAGGTTATCTAATGTGTATATTCATACTTACCACTATTAATCTCTTTAAACCAGCTTTTTTAATAATAAAAGAAAATTTATTAAACCACGTAAAAATGTTCATATCCATTAGTATAGACCATTTTAGAACATATTCTATTATAAGATCATCTTAAACACATTATTTCTCAAACACTAAACAACAATACTTCCCAAAGAGTTTTTATAATTAACATCAATTATGAAATAATGTACTCAAACAAATTGACACCAATAATACCGAACAAGGGATCGAAAACACCGTACAGACTCTAACACATAATTCTATTAGTTTGGAAAACGTAAAGAAATACCCAGGAACCATATACTCAAAACAAAATCAAACGAACTCGTACAAGAAAACTCAATGAGAACGTTACGTACCCAAAAGAAAACGTAAGGTTTTATACAAAATAACTATCAATAAGACAATACCTAAAAGCACATCGATACTAACACTCACTAACAGTTGTTTACAAAAAACCTAGAGATATACAAAGAAGGGATTAATGGGAATCCCACATAATATCTAGGAACAATTCGTTTCTTAAAAGAAACATTTGATACTCCATACGAGTAATCAATTGCAACGAAAGAACTAACGAAACGCGCCTATATCCGAAAGAGCGGATTCCGACCACCAATATACCATCGATGACGTCGAATAGGAACATCAGGTATCCATACTATCAAAATACGATGAAGGGATGCGAAACTTAGACGATAGGATAAATCCAAACAAACAACCGAGCAAACGAGCAACCCAATAATAGCAATACGAGTATCCACAAATACTAGAATATAAAGGGGAAACATACTATCTAACAACTCATCTTAACATATCCTCAATTGGGTAAATAAAAATAATTTCTCTAACCCATAACCACCTATCCTTATCATGAATACACATATCGATAAAAAAACACATTACACTACCACCTTACAACCAAACACAAATAAATGCAATCATGGTCACAAGTCTATGCGTGTGATGCCTTTATAATTATGTTGGCCACCATAATAAATGCCTTCCTTTCTATACTTACTTACTTCCAAGACAACCTATTTCAGTCATAATTCACATATAAGCACATATACCACATTGCACATCTTAAACCACTCCAACTTAACACATAAAGGATGCTCTATCAATTAACTACTTATATCAAAATAAAATCGAAACGACTTAAAGGAACAAAAGTCTCGCAACAATTCTCAAAATACAAAGTATCCGAAACAATTAATCAATAACAACATGACGAGGTAAGGACGGGATAAACTTATGTTGTGCCTCGCTTGGGTTTGACTTTGCCTCAGCAAGAATCACCCGACTCTGCGGGTCCAGCCCTATTACGTACATTTGACAAACGATCAACTATCCTATCTCATTCGGTTCCACAAGAGGCTCCTTATAACGCTTAAGTCCAGTTGGGAAAACGGTTCCCCAACGAGACATCTTACGGGTGGGGGAAAAACATAGCTAAAATACTAAGAAAGTAATACATACCATATCAGATAATGGTAGGCAAAATAACTAAAATGACAACTTAGTAAAATACAAGATATATAAGCTATGCAAAAATAGAGGGAAAGCATAGCAGTTATAGCATCAAACACTTAAGCCCTAAATGCATCTACATGAAGGACCCCTAGGTATAGTCTAGGCTCAACCACCTACTTCTATATAACCTGAGGCTCTGATGCCAATCTGTCACACCCGGCCAAGGCGGAAACATAAGGCGCGACAAGAGAGGGAATCATCACAACATATTGGCGTCTATATAGAGAAACTAAAATATGCATAAAATACAAGGTATAGACACGCAGTGTCATGAAAATACCCAAACACATCAACAAAATCCAAATGGCGTCTGACATTGAAATGAAGGCAGTTCATGTCAACGTCATGACAAACATTCATACATCCAAAACAAAATAACGAAATCCAGATAACTAAACTTCGCCAACTGCCTATGGTCCATCTAGCCACTTTTCCTAACTTTAACCTTATCTTGCTGAATACCTAAAAATAATGCGTATGCGTCAACCAACGGTTGATGAGAAACATAGGTTTTCAGACACACATATCCAATCTATTTCCAAAACAATTTATCCAATTACTGTGATTATAAAACAATAGATTTTAAATGACAATTATGCTAACTAACATACAAGCTAACATGCAATTCAATCCAATCATATCAAACCAAAAAATCATACATTGGGTAGGCGTACCCATCCGATTCCTCATAACCAACACTTGATGTCCCTTGACATGCCTAACACAGTACATGCAAATAAAACCACCAACCTTGCCATGCCAAACACAGTACATGCAAGTCAATCCAATCAACCACTCAAACACCAAGTAGATGACGTCAATCGCTCTTGGATCATACCAAATCCTTTTTCCCTCTAGCTCAGGCCATGGATACCCGCAAGTAATCCTTCTGACTAGGAAACAATTCCTTCCACTAAACAGGCCATGGATACCCGCAAGTAACCCTCCTGACTTAGTTCACACATCAATATCACATCACATAACATGTAGCACATACACGCATATCAGTCACATAATAGTCCATGCATTTACACTAACACATAATCACAACAATTTAAAACTCATTTCAACACTTGCATTATTTCCATCTCAAGTTTAAAACAATGTAAAAAGTGGGACTATGTAACTCACCTGAATGCTCAAAACGCAGCTTCCAATTTCTTATCACGCAACTATACAAATAAATAAACACGGTTACCTGCCACCAAGCTAAAAGCTCTAGTCCAAGTAACACACATATGATGAATGTCTAAGGGTTTTATTAACAATCATGGGTCACCCCGACACCATGCCCAACCTTAACCACATCATTAACACAGTACACTAGTTATCTACAATTTATTCAGAAATGCAGAATTTTAATATATTTTTACTAACTTAAAAACCTTACTTGCTGACCTTCATAAATTATACCAAAAATCACCTAAGTTTATTTATGAGTTTACTAACTACCTTGAGATTCCCAAGTTCCCATTACATGTGCAACTATCCCAAATAAAATCCAACTTCAAAACTAACCAATTCAGATCTGATTGCACACTAAAATGTATGGCCCTCATTACCATACTTAGACACACAACCAAAGGCTAATATTCTAGGGTTTCTCTATATACATATTGAACTTAACCATTGTTGATTGGCTAACCTTAATTCCACTTTTAAGTTAGGGTTTTACCATCCCAAACATGACCTAATTTAGACCCGTATTTACTATTTTGACAACTTTTAGTGTAATTTATATTTGAATGACTTCTCGAACTCAAAACGACTTGAGGCCAGATTTTTTGAAAAATAGATTCCTTGGGCTACTGTTTAGGCACCAGAAACACCCTAAAAATTGTTACCATCATAGAGATATCATCTCATTAACACAACCCTAATTTTGCAAAAAACTAAATCAAGATCTAACGCAAATCGAAACGCACCGTTTGCATAATCATGATTCTAAATTATCCCTAAACACAATATGATCATAAAACTCTATATACTTACAGAATTTTTATAAACCCTAAGATCCATCACATTACATGTTACATGAATGCAAGAATTAAACTAGGTTAAGGATACATACCTCTTGATTACTAGTTCCTAACACAAACCCTAGCAAAATCTTGGATCAAATTCTTGTTCTTGTTCTTAGGTATGGAAGTCGACTCAAAAGGGATATGGGGGGGAATGAGTTATTTTTTAGCTTATGGATCCCTTATCTAACTAACTAGAATCATAATCCTATTCAAACTCCTAAGATAAGGCCCAAAATCTCTTTTCTTTTCTTTTTCCTTACTTAGGCCGATTTCTACGTATACATACATATAATTATTTTTCTTTTTTTAATTATTAATTAACTAATTATCTTCATTACCTTAAGTTTTCATAAAAACCTAAGCTAATTTGGGTAAACCTTTTTACTTAAACGTTACTTACTAAACTTTCTAAAAATAACTTTTCATTTCATATTTCACTTTCTATATTTAGAAAGTCTACTATAAATAATCCAAATTTCAATCACTTCACTTATTTCCAACGTGATACGTTTCCCATAAACGCTTAACACAAAATCATCCAACTGACGTAGCATTGCATGCAATACGCCATTCCTTTCCATTATCACTACACGTGAACAAATGGAATACTCATCACCAAACACAAACGCACTCATAATGAGATGATCATACACCTCAAAATGATATCATACACCTATTCAAACCACTTAGCACACACATATAACACATAGCACACAAGAAATCACACAAAATGAACTCTAAGCCATTTCTAAAGGTATCACCAACCTGATTAAATCACGGATGTCACAGTATCCTCTCCTTGAAGAAATCTCGTCCCGAGATTTAACTAGCAGGTTCAACAACTCGGTCCACGAACAACTATGGATGTCACAGTATCCCCTCATTTTGCTATCTTGTCTCCATTTCCACTTCCTTATCCTCATAACCAAACACCCCTTCATTACACTATACCTTAGTCTCATCTTCATAGTACCTACTATCTTCAACCATCTCCAAAGAAAACAACCTCCCACTACACTTATGACGAGGTACATACCTTTGGTCATAGTAAAAACACTGATTCTTAGCCCTCTTGTCATCCAACTCTTTTTGAGTCAACTGTTTTCTTTGTGGTGCATTATTATACACTCGCTTGTTCTTGTTAAAACTTTGATTCACACTGGACACTTGTGGGACTTGATTCTTGACAAAAGTGCCAGTATAGGGTTGATTATATCTAGGAGTTGGTAGTAATGACTTAGTAAACTTTTTGGACACATTATTATTTGCCTCTTGCAACTTGGATAGACAATAAGCATCTGTTAAAGTTTGTGGTCTAAACATTCTTACACTCTTCATAACCTCATTAGCCAACCCACCCCAGAAGAAGCTAATAGCTTTGTGTGTCAGGCACTCTACCTTAGTCTTTAACAGATCAATCAGCATCAATATGTGTAAATCGGACCTATATACCTCTTTTTGCCTAATATTCTTCAAGTCAGACATAGGGTCCTCATAAGTGCTACAAAATCTCTTAAGTAATGCCTCAACATACACTTCCCAAGCCACATTTTCCTCATGAATTCTACTACATTGTTCGTGCCAGGCTAAAGCTTTATCATACATATGCATAATTTTACCTTAAAACTTTAAAGAATTGATTACATGTGTACACCCAACCAGTAGGATCATCTCCATAAAACTTTGGAAATTCGATTTTAGCCATTCTACTCATTCTTAGATTATTAGTATGATTAGGAACAATAGAAGTAGAGGTTTCACCTGAGAGCCTTTGTATTTCTGCATTCAAGAAATCCTGCCTCACACAAACCCCATTAACAGATGAATTCATAACAGCTATCGACTTATTCACCCCGCCATTGTTGAACTAGAGCTGCTGTAATTGCTTCAGTAATGAAGGATTTCAAGGAATCATAATTGGCCCAACTGCTTGTCTAGAATTCACCATGATTATGTGTTTTTGAGTGAAAAAGATTGATAGAATCTATGAACTTGAATACGATTATAATGGTGATTTGTAATGGTTTTAACAGAATTTTGTGGCAGTTATAACAGAATTTGAGCACCTACCACTTGTTATGATCAAATGCAGACTGCAATCACTGGAATGAAGAAATGATAACAAAATACCCATAAATCTCATGCAACAAAAAACAGAGATTTAAAGATAAATTTTGATAAATGTGATTTGTTATTGATAGATGAATTGAGAGAGTTTGTTACAAGAAATGTTGTAAATGAAAATGATACAATGGAATGATATGTATCTTCTCTAAAGCTTGTGTTTCATATATCTACATTAAAGGTATCATACAACTTCACTAAGCTTGTGTTTCATACATCTACATTGAAGGAAATGATAAGCAATTCGTAGGTATTTGTAGCCACCAATTCTAGTTTGTTATAACCGCTGAAGTAAGCGGCGTTGATAAATAATTGGGTAAGCTTTTCGCCAAATGATCTACTAGAAAACGAAATGACTAGCTTGGTATTAACTTTTAAACCATAGTCATTTTGCAATAATTTTCTTGCTAATATTTTATTTAGTTCTCTTTTTTAAAATGAAAACAGAGAATACACAACGTGAAACGGAAACAATGAATCTATACGGATTCAGTGACCACGGCCTAATTAACGGGAAGATTACCTTTTCCTTTCTTTACCCAATCAACAAAATTGCTGAGATTTTTGCTGGAGGAATTTCCTTCTTTCACACTGCCCATCACCCTTTCTTTCAAATTCAATGCATTTTGTTTGATTTTGTCGTTCCTGAACAGCTGCTCCACTTTACTCTTGATTTCTTCTCTTGTGACAATACCGGTATCATCTTTGTTCAACCCCAGACCGGTTTTCCAGAAATCACATATGTAAGTTGCGTCAAGAAACTGATCATAAAAGTACGGCCAGCACAAAAATGGAACACCGTTGCTGACACCTTCCATGGTAGAGTTCCACCCACAGTGACTCATGAAGCACGCTACTGAGGGATGGTTTAAGACCTCTTGTTGAGGTGCCCAACTGACTATTTTCCCACGAGTGCCTATTCTGTCCATGAAGCCATTTGGGTAGATATGGTCGGTACTGCCACTCAAACCTGGACGCACAACCCACAAGAACGGCCTGTTGATAAGGTCAAGCCCCAGCGCCAGCTCCTCAAACTGGTGTTGGTTGAGAATCGCGAGGCTCCCAAATGCCACGTAAATGACTGAGCAGAACGGCTGTTGATCAAGCCATGTTACGCATGAGGAATCTTCGTTCCAGAAGTGTCCTGCTTGCTTTGTTTTTTCGTTGTTTACCAAAAGGGGGCCTATGGGCAGTATCTTTGGAAACAAGGTGAATGTCTCAGGCTCAAGCTCCATTGCCGAGTTGCAAATTATGCAGTCTGCTGCTCCAGCGGCTACCGTACCTTCAAGGCCTAGGGCAAACATTTTTTTGTTTGTGACTGGGTCGCCTATACATGCCCATAAAAACTGTTTAGGGTCCATAGGTGGCATGTTTGTTGACAGCTGAACCATTTGATCTTTCACAGGTACTCCTGAAAGAAACGTGTCAGATCTCATAAGGCAAAACGTTTAGTTGTATAAGTTTACAAATAAAAGTTAAGTATCTCTCACCATTTCTATCTATAACTTGATCGTCTAACAACTTCTGGACACTCATGAACACGGCCATAACTGCCGCTGAACCCGAACAAAACACTGCTAGTCTAATACCCATCTTCTGTGCAACTTTTGAGATCCATCCCATGCAATAATCTGCAATAATGCATGTTATTTTATCATCACCTGTTTTGTTTATGTTACTTATTAGCTCTTCTAATTTGGTCCGGGCATGACTCTAAACAGTGTTTTCGCAACAGCCCAAGGTCATTTCAGTCCTTCCCATGGTTCATCCCATCTGAATCGCAACCATTGCTCACAACACTCGAGATAATCTTTTTGGGAGCAGGCATTTATAACCCGTTTATGACTGTCCTCTGTGTTCACAAACGAGACCCGTTGAGAACCTTTTCTGTGAGCTCTGGCAGCATCCATAAGAGGAATCACATGGCCTTGTGCTGGATAAGGTACTACAAGAACATGATTACTTTTCATTTCTTTTTCTTTAGGAGGCTTTTCCAAATTTTGTTATTGGGGTTTTTTCCTGTTTCCTATAGGTATGAATGGCTGGGATTCCATATATATGGCTAATGTGAACTGGTCCTGCAATTTATTTACATCCTAATATTGGAGTCATATGGGTGTTTGTTTAAGTTTATTTTGCCGGCTTAGATGACTAGGTTAGTTGGCTCAAACCTAGGTTTGGGTCCTAAAAGGTGTAGGGTTTGCATTGCGTGTTCATTAAGCTATCTCTATTATAAATACATTAGCAATTTTCATTATGCAATCATGCAAACATAATTCTATAAAATTACTCCATTGCTATTTTACATTGTATCGGAGCTTTAGGTTCTACCCACCACAAAGTAGTTGTCCTCCGGTCACCGGCTATTCATAGATGATTTGAAAGGATCCCATTTATTTACTTATTTGGCTCTATATTTTCGTTTTATTATTCTTATTATCTAATCCATATCATAAACACTAGAACACAAAAAATTAGTTTTTTTGAAAGAAAAGAATATATTGAAAACACCAATAAAAACGAAACAAACAACTGTTCAAGCAAGACGATTAAAGAGAGAAGAACCCAACGAAGAAAAATATAGTTATCATTATTGCTAATCTAGTCTTTTCCTATAGCAAGTTAACAACCACTCACTTTTTTGTGTTGTTGAGTCACCATAGTCGTAAAAAGATAAAGTTGATGTAATGCTAAAGTTGAGTCACCTATAGCAAGTTAACAACCACTCACTTTTTTCTCTAATCCTTTAGTAGTAATGGTCCCGCTTGTCATTTGTTTGATAGTTATCATTCATGCCGTATGGAATTGGTATCTTTTAAGACGTATGGAATTGGTTTTAAAAATATATCTTAGGTGCCGTTTGGTTCATTAATTTGAAATTTTAAATTTTAGAAAATTTAATTTTTTTGAGAATTTAAAATTCCGGAATTTAAAATGCCTACGCATGTTTGTTTGCCAGAATTTTATAATTTTTAAAAATATGTCATTTTGTTTATTATTGCAATTTTTTAAGGAGTAGGGTGTCAAAAAACCTGACCCGACCCCGATTAAGCCTATTCGGGTCGGATTACGCGAGTAAAAAAGTTTATTCGTGTCGGGTTACTCATATTCGGGTTGACCCAAACCCGAACGGACCCGACCGAATTAACACGAACCCTACTAACCCGAATTCAAATATGGTCGGTTTCGGGTATGAAATTTTTAACCTTGACTCGACCCGAACATGACCAACCCGACCCGATTAAAGTGATGGATGTCCTTTTATTTAAAAAAAAACAACAAACCAAGAAAAAAAAACAACTAGAAAAAAAAGTTTATAAACTTTTTTCCATGTAAATGAAATTCCTCACTTTTTGAAGCCATTTTAATTTCTTCCATTTTGGCGATTCATGAAATTTTAAATTCTCCCATTTGTGTTACCAAAAACAATATTTGGGAGAAATCAAAATACAAATGCCATGAATTCCCTCAATATACCACAACCAAACGGCACCTTAAATGTTTGACACCCTCGTGATAGTTTACAATAAAAAAAATAATTAAAAGAATAAAAAAATCAAATAATTAGAAGAAGTATCACTTGTGTTTTAAGGGGGTAACTAATAACCTCTCCCAAATGTATTTGCCTGCTTTCTTTTGATTAAAACTCTTAGTTTGGTGTAATTAAAGTGATGATATATATTTTGACGATTAAGATCCTTTAAAGTTTATATGAACTTTACTGATAAAATTCTCTCACAAACATAACAGTGTAACCTACGAGAGACCCTTTTACTTTATTTTTGTAAGAGAATTTTACCGGTAAAATTCATTTGAACTTTAAAAGATCATATTTTGATCTTTGGCCTTGCACATATGAATGAGTGATAGAGGAGGTATCATCTTTTATACGAATATCACTCGTGAGTATAGGAAGGATTCAGGACCATATCAAGATATGATGACAAGTACCTATGTTGGCATTATATTCATTGGGTCACGATCCTATAAAAATGAGATTAAAAATAAAAGGGAGGTGATTTGCACACTCTAATAATTTATTTGTACACTCAAAATTATGTATTATGCCATTTATACTTTTAGCATTTGTGTCTTGATTTCCACGCTCCACTAGACACAAATGCTTGGCACATTAAAAAAACAACACTTATCATCATTTCATTGTTTTTTACACTTTTTATTTTGGAGAGTGATTTGCACACTCCAGTTAATGATTGGCACATTCAAAATGTGTGTGTGTTGCCATTTATACCCCTAAATTAGTTAGTGGCACTAACTAATTTAGGGGTATAAATGGCAACACACACACATTTTGAATGTGTCAATCATTAAGTGGAGTGTACAAATCACTCTCCAAAATAAAAAGTATAAAAAACAATGAAATGATGATAATTGTTGTTTTTTTTCTTTTCTTTTATAGTCTTTAGTTCTATTCCTTTACTTTTATTTATCTCATTTTATTTTCTTATCATTCTTTTTCTACTCACCAAGTTTTTCTCAAATTTAAATTTTAATATAAACTTTTTGTCATAAAAGATAAAATTTAAATTTTTAATTGATGTTTTGTAAAAACAATTTATATTTGACAAACAACGCCAACGATTAACAACACTTTTTTATTAAGGGTAAACACCATTGATATTCTATATACTTTTTCTTCAGTCTCATTTTGCATACTGAACCCACTAAAATATCAGTAGCCGGGTTTTGCTTGTGTTACCGGTCAAACCGGTCAAATTGATTTTTTTTATTTCCACATCATACATTTTAAGGCAGTGTTGCAAAAGTCAGCCTAGGCGGCCGATTAATCGTCGCCTAGGCGCTAGGCGGGGATTAGCCGCCTTGAATTTCACTAATCGACCTTTTTAATCATTTTGGTCAAAAATTCGTCAATATACCGATTAATCCGATAAAAATCGGCCAAATCGGGCATAAATCAGCCAAATCAGATAAAAATCGGCTAAACCAGTCAACTCGGTTATGAATAAAAATCGGCCACATCGGGGATTAATCGGACAAATCGGAAAAAATCGGCTAAATCAGGAAAACCAGGCATATATTTTCAAAATTTTATAAGTTTATATATAAAAAGTCCAATCCGATTAATCCCCGCTTAACTGATTAATTGCTAGGCGGTACCTAGCCGCCCAGCTAATGCCTAGCGATTTTTGCAACCTTGCGTTTTATGCCAAGTCATTTCCACATCTTCTTTCCACTATCGATATTTGAGTATAAAATGAATTTTTTCCCCAGTTAACGTTATAAAACATTGCTCTCTCATTACTCTTCAGTCAAACCTTAGTTTAGATTGTATGTTGTTAATAACCTATTAATCGTATCAGTTTAAGTTAAATTATGGTACACATTGTATGGATTTTGAAATAGCTTGCAAAAGCCCTAATTTTTTTAACTTTTGCTAAAACCATAATTTTTGATTTGATTTTTAACATGTGAAAGATGGTGGTACTGTTAATTGTTAACCTTTATCATGACGGGGTTTTTCATGTTAAGCCATTGTAGTATGTGAATTCCGATTGTAGTGTCATTGATGATGTTGTCTTGATAGTATGTTATACATGGATTTTTTTCATACCATTAGAAGGTTAGTTCTTTGCAATCCAACTAGTATGTATTACAAAAACCCTACTCATCCACTCATTGCTTTGAAACTGTTTAAAACTAATGAGGATGTGAGTGCTTTTGTAAAAGCTTGTTATGAAAACAATTTTAAGATTGACTTATAGATAAAGCACAATGAATATGACATTCTGGAAATGATTAATGAGGATCTCCATCTTAAAAAATGTGTTAGTCATTTAGACTCAGACTCATATGTTGACACAAATCACCCATCAGATGATGTTGCTCATATTGTTGATTTTGAACATGAAAATGAGGGTAATGAAGACATACCTAGGATGACCACAAATGACCCATGGCTAAACAAACTAGTGGGGGTACAAGTAATTTTATTGACCAGACTGAGAATCAAAACCCTAACTTACCAAGTAATTTTATATTAAAGGTTGAAGATCCTGATGAACATGTAGAATCTAAGTTTGAATCCAAAAATTATGTAGGATATCCTTTTTTCAATCCTAACACACCTTTGAATGAGTGCAAACTATTGTTAGGAATGAAGTTTGAAAGCCCACAATAGTTGAAGCATATGCTTGCCAATTATGGTGTGCAACATGACTATCAATTATGGTACATACAAAATGATCAAAATAAGCTTTTAGTGTATAGTGGTTGGGATTTTAGTCAAGGTAAGTGTGCTGGTAAGAATGGTAAGAAACCTAAACCAGTTGATAATGAAGAATATGAGATTAGCAAACACGGTGGTAAAAATTAGTGCTTGTAGCAAACAAGTAAATGAAAAAAAATTAGCACAACAACTAAGAAAAAATAGGAAAAAAAGAAGGAATATAAGAAAAAAGGATTTCTAAACAAGCTAATTGTCCCTTTAGTTGTGTGCCACATGAATGAGTAGTTAGAGATCATTTTAAATTAGTATTGTACCTGACCACAAGTGTTGCAGAATTTATACATTGGGAGCATTGATTACTTATAGATGGATAGCACACCACTATACTAGAGACATCATTCAAAACCGAAATATGAGCATCAGATGATGAAAATGACATTAGGAAAAAATATTTGATTGATGTGAGCTTCGGTCAATGCGTGAGTGCAAAGTAGTCTGAATTGTTTGATCATGATAGAGGTTTAGTATAACATTATAGTAGACTATGACAGTATAGACAAGCAATTCTAGACACAAATCTAGAACAAAAAGATTGAATAAACGTAACCAACCAATATATGTAGGCGTGGTATGTTAACGTTTATTTTTCTGTCATTAAATATACTGCTAATGTGTGTGCATTTAAACTTTAAAGTTCGTCATTATTGGGAGAAAGTGATGCGGTTAAAGCTATCATGGTACTTGATTTCATCATATTTCCCCCCTTCATCAGGTAAAATAAAGCAAGTAAATGTAAATGAAACCTCCTGCTCCACTTCATTTCCCTCATCCGCTCTTACAACCATCCTTAAACACAAACTGTCCATCAAACATTCCTTCAAACGTCACGTGGTTTGGGTTAACGAACTGACTTTACGTCTACAAAGTTTTCAAGCTGTGGTGAAGAAGGCATTTATGTTGGGATATGTACATATATAAAGTAGTATATGTTCGGGAAATTACGTGAGCCTATGTGGACGCAAGCGTTAATGCATAAAACAATTATAAGTTAATATATTATTTCTAATATATTTATTAGTGATAAAAGCTTAAACGAGCGCTAAGTAATTAGTTATTTAAAGGGATTTGCAAACGATCGTTAAATGTTAACTATAAGGACCTAAATGCAAAAAACGAGGAAAAGGAAAGTGCGAAAAACCCTTCCCCTTTGCCCTAGCCGATCGGTTACCCAATCCCATAGGGATTGGGATTGCCTAACTTGCAAGCCAAGTTATTAAGGCTATAAAAGGCGGTTAAGGGATCATAAGTTGACGATGCTAAAAATAATAAATCCCTAAAACCTTTTCTTCTTTCTCCCTTATGTGTATCGATTGGACCAAACAACCCTTAGGGTTCAGTTTGGTTTTTGGCGATCGACCCTTAAGAACAAAAGGGTTTCGGTTCTTGCTTGTTTCCAAGATCTAGGTTTCGTTGATCTTTCACTACTAGTACTGGCATACGTAATTGTTTGCTAAGAACGTATTGTGTGTGTATCATATAGAGGATTCATAATTTGAATCTTTGTGGTTTCACACGTTTGTTAGTTTTACACAAGCGCGCGTATTCAAGAATTTTGTTCGTTTGCTTTTATTGCTAAAAGGTACATAATTCTTGATCTTATGTTAATTACATTATACTATATGTGTTCTTTGTCTTTCGTTGTGTACTCGTGATTATTAAAGGGTTAATAGATTATAAAATCAAAAACTGGCATCACGAGCCATCGTATAGTATTTGTAATTACATAAAAATATAAAATTGGCATATAAATCGGTTTCTTGGTTTTAATTTTAAGCCCTTTGGGCGATTTTATAGATAAAGATTCAATCTTTATGGTTGATAAAAATAATTAGACGAAACCCTAGGTTGTATAAAATTTTACGTGTTAAAATTGATATATTATTGTGATAATAGGTCGTTTTAACTTATAATTACTTGTTAATTGATTATCCGTGATGAACACATGCATGTTTATCATGTATAGTAAGATTTTATACATGATATATGTTTTCTTGAATTAATTGTTATTTGATTTACATGCAAATTGGTGATTAAAGTATAATAGACACGTAATAAGTAGTTTTTTAGTTGCGGTTTGTATGACTCCTAGTCACTAAAAAATTAGTAATTTATTCATATTAAGTCAAAAATTTCTGAAATTTTTATTATAGATCCACGACTCTGTAGGATACAACTTTGTAGTTTACTGCTAAGGCTGGGGAATAGTCCTTCCTTGTCTGGTTGGGGCCTGAAGTCGACTAGAAGTACTAATCAACTTTTATGTGCTATGTGATATATATTTGGATAGGCTTACGCAATCGTTTATATCGACGTATGTGGCCTGATTCATTGGAAGGGGAAGCCTTATGCGTGTATATATATAATTTTAATTATTCGATAATTATATTAATCGTTTTATGATTTGCATGTGTTAATTGTTAACTGTTTAAAAAATTGTTATGTGTATTAGTTGTTTATATTTATTTTTTGTTTTTATAAGTTATGACTTCTGTAAAAACAAAGGGTTTTTTAGAAAAGAAAATATAAACGTGACTAATAATACATAAAACTAGATTTATTATAGATTATTAATTGTGAAGTCTTATGTGTCACTCGGGTGTGGTTATCTATAATTTTAGGGCTCATACCTCAACTTCCCATGACGAGACTTCTAATTTAATATGTTTATAATGTGTTTTCAAAACTAGAAATCAATAAGTTTACCAACGACGAAATTTTCTTAAAACCATTTATTTGCTAGACTTGTACAAGGGTTCGAGGTATTTCGTGGTAAGGTTTAAGGTGTTGCCCTACCTTACTATGAAGCTATACTTTATAAAATTTTCTCGTAAGTTCTTGCAACTACATAGTTATAGCGAATGGTCTAGGGTTTGAATGACTTTTGATATTTTTCCGCACCACTACATGATTTGGCATATGAGGTAGTTATTGGAAGAACTTACGTACTTGTACACTTGAAAAGTACAATATAAGGTTTAGTCATTCATTATCTTTTCCCGCGGTAAATTTTATGATTCTTGGTTTGGAAACATGATTGAATCGTCAAATTATTTTAAAGGTGTATTATCACCATTTTATACATATGTTGGTATTGTAAATTTAGTGATGCACCATAATAAATAACTTAATTGAGTAAAGTTTTAATTAAAATCTATGATACAAAGATGTATGCATGCTTCTTCGTACATATTTGACACGTCAAATATTATACCCTTTAAAATAAGTCTTTTGCCACCCAATTGTAAGAACACTTGCGATTGCCTTCTAATTTGCGTAAAACATAGGTAGATTGCAACCTAAGGTGATCATTCATTCTTCGTGAGATATTGGTGTTATATAATCACAGTTCTTTATTGAGCGACTTAGTCGGTTAAGCTGGTGAGATCCTTAAGCTCGATGAAACATGCTTATTTAAATACTTTTTGTTGATCACAAGTGAAATAAGTAAGTCCCATAATGTTCTAGGAATTGCACTTGTCTTGCAATTATTGATCGTCAATTAACTTTTCAATACACCACTACTAGCATATCAACTGATGTGATGGTGATATGTCATTAGGATCTTAGTGTTTAGAAAATTGATTGTTTATATGGTTAAATATGGATAGTTAATTTTCTTTAAGGAGTATTATCGAAAATGCTAAATTTTTAAACGTTTGTATGTTTTTTAGATGGCATTACCTACTCAAAACATAACCCATTCGGCTTTCAGGTCGATGCTCGAAAGAGAAAAACTTTCTAGTATTAATTTCAATTATTGGTTTCGTCAACTAAGGATTGTCCTTCGAGTTGAAAAGAAACTCAATGCTACTGAGCAACCTATACCCCTTGCTCCTTTTGCCGATGCCAACAATAAAAAATTAGAGGGCTGGAACAAGATCTATGATGTATGTCTTATGCTCGGTAGCATGTCTCCCGACCTTCAAAGGCAATTTGAAAACTATTCGCTATATGACATGCTTCAATAGCTTAAAACTATGTTTGAAAAACAAGCTGGAGTTGAGAGGTTTGACCTAATTCAAACTTTCCATGCTTGCAAACAAGAAAAGGGGCAATCCGTTAGCTCATTTGTTCTAAAGATGAAGAGCTATATGGAATAATTGGAACGCCTTGGTTATGTCCTCCCGCAAGACATTAATGTTGGTTCAATTCTGAATGGCCTCACTAAAGACTTTGCTAGCTTTGTAAGGAACTACAATATACATAACATGGGGAAGGAAATTGGTGAACTACATGTTCTGCTTATTGAGTATGAAAAGGGTTTACCTAAAAAGGATGCTAAAACTCAAGTCCTTACGATTTAAGGTGTTAGAATCCAGAAACCCAATAAGAAACTGCAAGCTGCTAAAGGGAAGGGTAAAGGAAAAAGCAAAGGCAAGAATAAACTAGTTTATTCCCCTAAGCCTAAAAACCCAAAACCTTCTGTTAAAGAGCACACAACAAAAGAAGACGCTTGCCACCACTGCAAAGAGGTGGGTTACTAGAGAAGGAATTTTCCTGTCTACCTTGCTGAGTTGATGAAGAAGAAGAAGCATGCTAGCTCTGCCAGTACTTCAAGTATCTTCATAATAGAATTATTTTCTTTCCCTAATAAATCTTGGGTGTATGACACTCGTTGTGGTACTCACATGTGTAACACTAATCAGTGTCTTAAAGGAGAAAGGAAGCTGAAACAAGGAGCTGTCTATCTGTACGTGTACGCGCAAGTAGTATATATTGGTCGTTTTGACTTAGTTTTGCGTAATGGCCCAGTTGTTTGTTTAGACAATTTTCATTATGCACCTACTATAACTAGAGGTGTTGTTTCAGTTTCTCATTTGGATGACAATGGATTAATCCAACGTTTTACAAATTATGGAATTTTAGTTTCTAAGAATGATGTTCTTTATTTTAATTCTATTCCACATGATGGTATTTATGAAATTGATATGCTTAATCTTGTGCCAAATATGAATTATATTTATAATGTTAGCAATAAAAGAGCCAAGCATAACTTGGACTCTACTTATACGTGACACTGCAATCTTGCTCATATAAGCAAGAAACGTATTGAAAAGCTGCAACATGGTGGGCTTTTAAAATAAACGGATTCTGAACCTTTTGATTAGTGTGTATCTTGTTTATCTGGTAAGATGACAAGGAAACATTTTTCGCATCAAATGGAAAGGGCGATCGATCTTCTTAGATTAATACATACTTATGTTTGTGGTACACTTAGACATGTGTCAAGATAAGGTGCTAGCTACTTCATAACCTTTACGGATGATTTCAGTCATTATGGACATGTTAACTTGCTTAAACATAAACATGAAGTCTTTGAAACATTCAAAGTCTTTAAGAATGAAGTAAAAAATCAACTCGGGAAGACTATAAACGCTCTTTGATCTGATCGAGGTGGCGAATATATAAGTCAAGAGATTAAAGATTATTTAAAAGCATGTGGAATTGTCCAACAACTTACTCCTCCATACACACCACAACATAATAGCGTGCGTGAGGGGAGAAATTATACCCTGCTTGACATGGTTTGATTAATGATGAATCTTACAACTCTACTGTTATCCTTTTGGGATTATGCTATAGAGTCTGCTACACGCATACTCAATATGGTTCAACTAAGAAGGTTGATAAGACACCATATGAAATATGGTATGGAAAAGTTCCTAACTTGTCTTACTTAATGGTTTGGGATGTGAGGCACTTGTGAAGCATGACACGCTTGACAAACTCCAACAAAGATCTGTTAAGTGTATCTTTGTAGGTTACCCAAAGGAAACAATGGGTTGCTACTTCTACATCCTACCTAAAAACAAGATTGTTGTTGCAAGGTATGTCGAGTTCTTAGAAAAGAATCTCATCTCTCAAGAAGCCAGTGGGAGGACCGTAGAACTTGAAGAAATTCAAAATGAAGATACATCACCTTCTAAAAACACTAGCAAACATCTTGTTCAGGTTGAGAGTTTCGAACCTCTTCAAGAAGATGTAGCTCTTCTTCGTAGGTCCATAAGGACACATCAAGCTCCTAAACGCTTATTTCTACATGTAGAAGTGGAGGAGTATAGTTTATAGGATCTTAATGAACCTACTAACTATAAAGCTGCATTATTAGATCCTGAATCTAATAAGTGGCTCGATGCAATGAATGCAAAGATGCAATCCATAAAAGATAATCAAGTTTGGTGCTTGGTTGATCTTCCTCCTAATGCTAAGATCGTTGGGAGTAAATAACTTTTCAAGAAAAAGATCGATGTGGATGGCAATGTACACACCTATAAAGCTCGTCTTGTAGCGAAAGGTTATATTCATACATGCGGGATTGACTATGAAGAAACCTTCTTTCATGTTGTAGACATTAGAGCTATTAGGATTCTTATAGCCATAGCCGCGTACTATGACTATGAGATTTAGAAAATGGATGTCAAGACTACCTTTTTAAATGGTTATCTTGATGAAGATATCTATATGGTACAACCTGAAGGTTTTATTGACTATAAACATCCCTGAAGATATCTATATGGTACAACCTGAAGGTTTTATTGCACAAAATTTTGATAAGCCATGCATATATCAAAAGGCTAGTGGGAGTAATGTTACATTCCTCATTTTATATGTTGATGACATAATAATCATGGGAAATCACATTCCAATGCTATAAGATGTAAAATCTTATCTTGAAAAGTGTTTGCCATAAAAGATTTGGGGGAAGCTGCATTTATTCTTGAAATCAAGATCTCTTAAGATAAGCGGTTAATTGGACTAAGTCAAAGTTCTTACAATCTAGAAAATATTTAGGATGGATAATTACAAGCGTGGCAATACCCCCATGCAAGAATGACTTAACTTAAATAAAACACAAGGTGCTTCTACACCTGAAGAGGTGAAGCGTATGCAAAATGTTCCTTATGCCTCGGCTGTAGGATCTATTATGTATGCGGTTAGATGCACTAGACCTTATGTGGCGCTCGCTAAGAACATAACAAGTCATTTTCAACAGAATTCAGGTGAACCACACTCGACTGCTATTAAAAACATTCTTAAGTATTTAAGGAATACTAAATATATGTTCTTGGTTTATAGTGTAAATCCTGAAGCAGAGCTTAGAGTTACTTGCTATTGCGATGCTAGATTTGAGACAAATAGAGATGACATAAAATCTCAGACATGATACATCTTCGTTTTTAATGGAGGAGTAGTAGACTGGAAAAACTCCAAGCAAAGTACTACTGTAATGTCCGCTACAGAGGCTGAATACATAGCTGCTTTAGAAGCTACAATGGAAGCTGTTTGGATTAGGAATTTTATTTCTGGGCTTGGCATAGTACCCATAATAAATGATCCTATTAAGATGTATTACGACAATTCCATTTCACTTCTTATTGCCAACGAACACATGGTTTAAAAGGGCGCCAGACATTACCATTGAAGATATTATTACATTCGAGAGTGTATCAAATTGGGTGAAATTAATCTTCTTATAGTTCACACAGATAACAATCTAGCTGATCCATTTACAAAGCCTTTACCAAAAGGAAAGCTTACTCAACATGCTAGTAGCATTGGACTTCGTTTAGCTAGTAGTTTCATGTAGATTTGTGTTTTAGTATTTGGATAAGGGATATTAAGACAATTTTTATTTATAATAAATTAAAGCGCATGGTATGTATGTTTTCATTTAATATTAATTGCATCATATATTTGCGTGTTTAAATTTATGAATAATTTTTTATTATTCTAAAGTAATCAATTGTTGATCAACAATATGAGAATATTGTTGAATTAAGACAAATTTGAGTGAATGGTAATATTCTTAGAATATTAAAGGATGTGTCCGCCAAACTCACATAATATTCACATGTTTGAATATTGGACTTCTCCAACTAACAAGATTATCACTTTATGATCGGTGTCATTAAGTGAATTTTGTAAGTGATTTTATTTACTAATACTTAGACTTGAGATGGAAGTAGGTCTTGCATATGTGGATAATGCTTGTTATAGTTTAAGCTATCATGAACAAGGTAGCAAATAAAGACTATTTTCAGAAGTGATTGTGAAGCATATGACTGACACGTGCATTCAATATAGATTTTTTCCTTCAACTAGTTGTTGAAGAATAATGCCATTGGGCCCCTCGTAGGTTTAATTAAAAGTATGTGTGGTCACACCCAAAAACTTATCTAGAAGTGTCTAGATGAGTTTTGGTAATCTTGGTTAATTATATAAACGAGAAATAGAATAGTTAAATAATGGAATGACTTAGATCCATATCCATTTTTAACACGGTATCGGAAACAAAAGGATGGTAAATGCTTAAATGATTTAACCGTGACATTACGAAGCTACACTCAGATATTCCTTGGAACATTGCCGTGTTGCTAAACGCTTACCAATGTTATTATATTATTTGAGACATGTCAAAGTGGGAGCTGTTGGGATATGTACATATATCAAATAATATATTTTTGAAAAATTACGTGAGCCTATGGAATGCACGTGTTACTACGTAAAACAATTATAAGTTCATATATTATTTGTAATATATTAATCAATGATAAAATCTAAAACTAGCGTTAAGTATATGTTATTTAGCGAGATTTACAAACAGTATTTAAATGTTAACTATAAGGACCTAAATGCAAAAACGAGGAAAAGGAAAGTGCGGGAAACCCTTCCCCTTTACCCTAGCCAATCGGTTACCTAATCCTATAGGATTGAGATTGGTTAACTTTCAAGCCAAGTTATTAAGGCTATAAAAGGAGGTTAAGGGCTCATTAGTTAATGATGCTAAAAAAAATCCCTAAAACCTCCTCTTCTTTCTCCACTGTGTGTACTTATCGAACCAAACAACCCTTAGGGTTTTGGTTTTTGTTTTTGGCGATCGACCCTTAACAACAAAAGGGTTTTGGTTCTTGCTTGTTTTCAAGATCAAGGTTTCTTTAAGCTTTATCACTGCTAGTACTTGCATACGCAATTCTTTGCTAACAACATATTATGTGTGTATCACATGGAGGATTCATAATTTGAATCTTTGTGGTTTCACACGTTTGTTAGTTTTACACACGCGTGTGTATTCAAAAATTATGTTCGTTTGCTTCTATTGCTAAAAAGTGCATAATTCTTGATCTTATGTTAATTACATTATACTATTTGTGTTCTTTGTCTTCCGTTGTGATACGCCTAGGCCCGAGCCCATGGCCCATTTAGCTATTGGGGTTTTACCCTACTTTGTCTTATAAATACTCTTGTACTATTTAGTTTATAATAAATCAATCAAGTTTGTCAAAAAGTAATTCTCTAGTCTTCTTCTCTATCTTCTTAAGGAACTCGCACACGCTAAAAGTGGTGCCCTATCCTGATACAACCCCTAACAGGGTCGTATCAATTGGTGCTTTCATTGAGAGGCTGATGAGGTGTCCTTTTATATACTTTTTGGGGTCATTTAACCCCCTAAATCATGCATTTATGCCCAAAATAGGTACTTAATCATTCATTTTCAGGTATTTAGCATTTAGAAGGCATTTGGAGGAAATACACGTGACTTAGGCTCATTTGGAGAAGAAACAGACAAGCCTACGGACCTACACCAACATTTCTCAAGATTATGTTCTCAGAGGCTGGGGACGGCGTCACAAGATATATGTGCGCCGTCACAATTCATCCCACGATGGCGTCACAAGAAATCATGACGGCGTTAACTCGTACTACCCAGCCCAAGATCTAGAATATTCTAATTCACGACGGTGTCACGATTAAAATGCGACGCCGTCACAACAATTTTTCTATATATACAAACCCGAAATTAAGGTTTTATGTGTGTAACTTTAGAGTAAAAAAAGGGTACAAACTCTAGTTCGTTTGGAAACTTATTAGGACGATTTTAGATCTTCAAAACCCTATTGTAACTCCTTCAATTCATGTTTTAATCAAGTAAGACTATCTTAATCATTCAATATGTCTTGTTGTTTGATTCTTTATTGTTCTTGCTTTATCTTTAACATGCTTGGCTAAACCCTTTATTGTATTCATTTATGATTGTATGAAACCTAAAATGTAGATCTTAGTGGTGTTGCTTCTTGTGATAAATATGCAGGTTAGGCTTTAGAAAACCATCTTTTGTCTGTATCGCTATTGATATGTCTAGGGAAACATGATTGTGTAGAATGGATACCATTGGTAACAGTCTTTATACTACCTTACCCTTAATATGGTTGATCTACTTTTAATGTATTTCAAATGCATTTAATATACTCTTGGGGGCCGGGTGATAGTTTTCATACTACCTTACTTTGTGTTTTGCCTCAACAGAATGTTAAATAGACGGCAGGTTCGTGTAATCTATTCATGACTTAGGAAATAATTCTATAGATTATCACAAGTGTGACAAAACAACAACACTAGGAGAAGTAATCTAGGGAGTAATACATGATTAAATGAATACAATCTTTTTATTATATTGTTATCACCATTAGCATAGTTTATAATCTAGTTTAATAGCTAAACCAACCAAACCTCTCAAACCATATAATTACCTGCTTTCATAAAATACAAAAATAATCTTCTCTCAACCCTTAGAATTCTGTTAGACCGTGATCAAGCGTTCCCAACCTATTCCCCTAGAGAACGATAACAACCCCCGAGTCTTGCCTATACTACTACTACTACTACAACGGTTAGGTACTATGCCTAGGGAGTTGTAAAACTTCTTGTAGAAGTCCCTTACTACAACCGCATCGAGTTTTTGCCGCCACTGTTGGGGAATAGTTTGGTTTTGATCATAGTTCAGCTTAGTTATACTTGCTTGAATCCTTTCAAGTAAGACTTTTAATTCCGCATATTAGCTATCTCGTAGTCTATCTTTTCTTCGCATTATTTGTTTCGTAATCCATTCTCGTCAACCACTATGGGAGACGAGAATCTTATCCGCACACTTGGAGACTACTCCACACCTATCCACGAGGGATACAGGAATACTATTGAGCTCTCCGTATGGAACAACGTGGTACCTCTTCGATCCGACAACATCTAGTTGGTGCAAAACGGATGCTCATTCTACGGACTTCGGTCCGAGGATCTAAACTAACACCTTAAGGATTTCTTAAAACTTGTGGACTCACTCGACCTTGACGGTGAATATAGGGAAAGAACGCGCATGCGTTTATTTTAATTTTCCCTTCGCGATCAAGCTAACAATTGGCTTGAACGTCTTCCAGCAGCATCTATCACCACATGGGAGGATCTTACTACTCGTTTCCTTTCTCAATTCTTTCCATCGAGAAGGACCGCAAAACTCTACAATGATATCCTGATGCTCTAACAACATCATAGAGAATCTCTATCTAAAGCATGAACTCGTTTCAAGGACTTATTGCAAAAGTCCCTCATCATGGCATCGACCTTTGGCTCCAAGTCCAAAAATTTTATGACCATGTCAATCCGGTTACAAGACGAACTATTAACCAATTGGCCAGTGGTAAGTTTCGTGACTGAAACGCTGAAGAATCCTGGGCATTATTAGAGGACCTTTCCCTCTATGACAATGAAAGTTCGAACAACCCAAGGGATTTCGCTAAGCCAGTCAAGGCAATCGCTTTGCCTCAAGATGTCCCGACTACATCTTATCGCCCTCTAATCGAGCTCGAAAATCAAGTCCAACGCTTAATGGAAGCTCATTTTGCTCTGACGTAACATAATCAAGTGAACAAAGTCACTACCTTATGTGAGATCTGCAGTGGTCCCTACAACACTCAGTATTTCATTGAAGAGCCCGAACAAGCCTTTGTTGAATACACATCCGCACGTACCGATAAAGCGGGTAAGTGGTAGACTTTCAAGCCCGAGCAAAACAATCTTGGTGACACCTATAATCCATCATGGAGAAGTCACCCAAACCTTAGGTGGAGACAACCCCAAAATTCTCAAAATTATTTTAAAGCCCACCTAACCGGTTCCAACCCAACAGTTCAATCCTGAACCATTCCTTCAACTACCATCCTCAGAACTTTAACAATCAATCAAATCTAGAATGATTGGTATCCAACTTCATGGCATCTAAAGACGCTAGACTGTCCAAGTTTGAAGCCAATTTCAAACAACAGCAAAGTGAGATGACCAAGAAAATCAACATAGTGTTGAAAGCCATCACCGATCGTATAGCAGGAGCACTACCTGGCGACACTGTTAAAAACTCGAAACTTAGTACTTCCCCATTTTTGTTTGCTCGTTCTTACCCGAAAATTGATCCCTAGTGCTCATCTCACCCCTCCACTTCAATCAATGCTACATTTCAAGGAGGCAAACATTTCCTAAATAAGCCTGCTGCAACCCGGGATGGAGATCGAACCGCAACAACCGGAAGAACCCAAACCAACTCTTAAAGATGAATTTCAGGATTTGCATCTTAACCTATAAGTTCTTGAAGTCCTAGCTCACGCTCCAATCTATAACGCTATATTGGATAAATACATAGAGAGCTTAGAACTAGGCAAAAACGGATTAGTATTTGCCCAAGGAGAAGTACCTGCAAAGATGGAATACCTCGAACTATTTACGCTACCTTGTAGACTAGGGGACTCAAAACCTTTTGACACCTTGGCTGATTTAGGATCATGTGTAAACATAATCCCATATTACCTTTTCAAAAAGCTCAACATCAGACTATTGGAAAAGACTGACCATATCTTTGGGTTGGCTGACGGAACCAAATCCTACCCCGTTGGGATTGTTAAAGACGTAAAAGTCCACATAGGAAAACTAAAACTATTAAATGATTTCTACGTGATCGATATAAAGAAAGATCCTGAAACCACTCTGCTAGTAAGAACAGGATTCCTAGCTACCGCTAACACAGTTATAGATTGTAGGATAGCCAAAATAGCGGTAGGAGAAAGAATCACTAGGTCAGTATTCAGAGTAAAAGGAGTCGACTTAGGTGAGGAGGAAGCACCATATTGGACCACACATGGAAAAAGGGAATCATACAAACTACGACCTCGCTCGGATGGAGTAGGCGCACGAACCCCTTATTATGCTAGGAAGGACTTCTTAGACTGCCATTTACCCGGAGAATGGGAAATTGCTAGAGATGCCAAGCTCAATCCTTTTAAGGATACCTAAGTGTTTAAAAGGATGGTAGAATTTTTAGGAGCCATACCCATTAACCTTAAGAGTGATATGTGGGAATCAGATGACCTAACTAAAAACCCGATTAATTGGGACTAACCACCCAAAAACAGAGATGGAGCATGGCACGCCAAGATTAGACTGATCGATCCAGATGGAAAGGAGTTTACCAAAGCCCTACAATCAATCCCCACCACTAGGAAGCTCTCCGAAAGAGAAAGTCTAAGGGAAATCATCGACTTGGACCATTTCTACGACACTTGACGTGTTACTTCGAGTCTAGCTACAAGACTCGTAAATAAAGAAAAGTGCTTTTTTGGAGGCAACCTAATATTTACTTTTCCCGCATATTAGGAGTGTCTTGTTTTTTAATTCTTTATTATTTGTTTTATTATGTTTGAATTAGTTTGTAATCATGCTTTGTTTGTTTGTAACTTCGTCTTATTTGCAATCAAAGGTATTTTGCAATAAAATAAGTATAGGGGAATTATCCATTTTTTTGAACCAAATTCAAACATTTAAACTAAATCATTTAGATTAATTCGTGTCAGTTTCGAGTCATATGATTGAATTGATTAATTCTCAGGTTGTTATGCAGCATTTTGTACAAGAAAATAACTTATAAAAATGAGTGCAGGAAACTTTTCATCAAAAACGAAAAATGAGTTTTCAGAGAGTGTGGTGATTGCGTCATGATTTACACATGACGCCGTCACCACGACACCTGTAACGGGGTCAAACGCCCAGTTACATGAAAACTCGAAAATTTTAAGTATTTTTGAAAATAAAACTTGTACAACACTTAAGAAAGTCGTAATTCTTTTATAAACCTGCAAAACCATGAGTTTAACAATTCTCTCATCCTCTCTTTACCGCTTTATGGAGTCAGCCTTAATTTCACATTGCATATTATTATATCGCACATTTTATACTTGGTGTAGTTGTCTTTGATTTTAGGTTATATTTGATGAGAACAAGCTTGGAAGTTCTTGGGAAGTTTTATTGTATGATTCTTGGAGGACGATTTAACTAGTTATCACATGTTTCTTCTCCATTATTGAGCAAACCAGGGGAGTACTAGTTTCTTTTACTTGTTTTCTTTTCCCTTTACTCGTTTTTATGGGTACTTCTATAGAACATTAGGGATAATGTTCAACTTAAGTGTAGGGGGAAATAAGCCTTAGAAAATATTTTTTCATTTGTCATTTGCTTTGTCCTTAAAATAATGGGTAATATATCAAAACATAGCATAAAAAGGTAATTTTATCCAAAAATTAAAATTTTTTATGACACATACCAATGAAAATCTAGTATTAATAGTGTCTCATGGATAGGAATTTATATGACTAGCAAAAAAACCCTAAAAATTCCACCCCAAAAATGTGAAATTTGCCTTTAGATCGATAGGAATTCGGGTATCCATTTTTGATACCCAAGATGATTCTACCTTTATCTTGTTCGAGTTAAGGTTCGAATGCAGACATATGTGTCTATTCCGTCGTTACGGATATGTATGTATGATCTAGGTTGCCTTTTCTGGAACATTGAGATCGGTTTGAAATCATATGAGTGTACCGATAGTATATTAAATTCTAGAACTTGTTTTTGTGATGCATTCCAAGACCGCAAGTAAGTATTAGGATTTGCTAGATAAGAGGCACTAGGATTAACCCATGTTATAGACCTGTAATTGTTATGATGGTCACACCGATCATATAACTATCCCATACCCTTGCCATGCACTAATTTTTAGTGTAGGATACCACTAGTATAACCCTCTGAGCCTATCATTTTTTGCAGTTCTCGTAATTTTCTAGTGGATTCTAGATTATTAATGAAGAGCATTGTCACACTAAAACCAATCGTTATACCCAAATCGCCTTAGCCTACCTTGTATGTACTCGCTTTTAGTACATTATTATGTTTTAACCCATGTTAATTATTGAGTACACGGTTGCTAAGTCTTTATCCTTGTAAATACAGTTTTGGGACGATTGAGATTCATAGTAGTATTTATTTCGTGAAAGAATAGGGAAGAAAAGTTAAGTCAATACCCCCACATGTTTGTTAGATGATCTCTATGTTATTTTGATCCACCTCAATACGAGTCATTAGTTAGATTGTAAATATCGAGTATGTAAAAGTTCAAGTGCAGGGGTACGTGTTATAAACCCCAAGTTATGATGTATTATGTTATTCAAAAAAAAGAAGAGAAAAACAGAAAAGAAAAGGAAAAAAGAATGATGTAGAGTTGTGTGGAGTTTGTATATCTTTATCCGAGTTCTTGGCTTAGCAACCAAACCAGCGTGTATTCATGTAAATAATTAGCTAACCCTTCCACTCCAAATTTACCTAGAGCCACCCAAATGTATCCCATCCATTTTCGTTTCCATTATATGTTATCTTACACCTACACCTCACAATCCTTTAAAAGACCTCTTAGATAGTAATGAATAATGCTTGCACCTAGAGATGGAGGTTCGATCATTTATCAAACCTATAGTAATTTATATGCTATGACAGGTAATGAGTGTTGATTTTTCGTTTCCCCATTATTTTATAATTTATTATACACCCGAGTGAAAGAGAGAATCCCAAACACTTATGTGAGGTGCTAGTATATACTTTTCGTGCTTTTAATTATGAGGTCTAGAAGGTTGTGTTTTAAAATACATTAAAGAGTAGGCTAAATGACCCTCATATTGCTATTGTTTAGATAGAAAAACCCATTTTCTTAAGGACAAGCAAATCCCATGTGTAGGGATATTTGATGAGGTGTCATTTTATACACTTTTTCAAGGTCATTTAACCCCATAAATCTTGCATTTAACCCCATAAATCTTGCATTTATCCCCAAAAATAGGTACTTAATTGTTCCTTTCCAGGTCTTTAGTATTTGGAAGGCATTTGGAGGAAATACACGTGACTTGAGCTCATTTGGAAAAGAAACCAACAAGACTACAGACCTACACCAACATTTCTCAAGATTATGTTCTCAACGGCTCAAGACAGCATCACAAGATACACGTGACGCCGTCATAATTCATCTCGCGACGGTGTCACAAGAAATCACGACGGCGTCAGATCCCATGACCCAGCCCAAGATCTAGAATATTCTACTTCACGACGGCGTCACGATTAAAATGCAACGCCATTGCAATGATTTTTCTATATATACAAACTCGAAATTAGGGTTTTATGTGTGTAACTTTAGAGTAAAAAAGGGGGTACAAACCCTAGTTTGTTTGGTAGCTTATTAGGACGATTTTAGATCTTCAAAACCCTATTGTAACTCAGTTAATTCATGTTTTAATCAAGTAAGACTATCTTAATCATTCAATATGTCTTGTTGTTTGATTCTTTATTGTTCTTGCTTTATCTTTAACATGCTTGGCTAAACCCTTTATTGTATTCATTTATGATTGTATGAAACCTAGAATGTAAATGTTAGTGGTGTTGCTTCTTGTGATGAATATGCATGTTAGGCTTTAGAAAACCAGCTTTTTTCTGTATCACTGTTGATATGTCTAGGGAAACATAATTGTGTAGAAAAGATACCATCGGTAACAGTCTTTATAATTCCTTACCCTTAATATGCTTGTTCCACTTTTAATATATTTCAAATGCATTTAATATACTCTTGGGGGCCGAGTAATAGTCTTCATACTACCTTACTTTGTGTTTTGGCTCAACAAAATACTAAATAGACGGCGGGTTCGTGTAATCTATTCATGACATAGGAAATAATTACATAGATCATCATAAGTGTGACAAAGCAACAACACTAGGAGAAGCAATCTAGGGAGTAATACATAATTAAATGAATATAATCTTTTTATTATATTGTTATCATAATTAGCGTAGTTTATAATTTAGTTTAATAGCTAAAACCAACCAAACCACTCAAACCATAGATTTACCTGCTTTCATAAAATACAAAAATACAAAACTAATCTTCTCTCAACCCTTAAAATTCTGTTAGACCATGATCAAGCCTTCCCAACCTATTCCCTTATAGAACGATAACAACCCGCGAGTCTTGCCTATACTACTACTATAACGGTTAGGTACTTTGCCTGGGGAGTTGTAAAACTTCTTGTAGAAGTCCCTTATGACAACGCATTAGAGGCCTAGCGATTTAAGGATAAAAAGCTGTTCATCGATCACTATTCACAGAGTACTATTCATCAATCACTATTCACTGAGTACTGTTTATCGATCACTATTCACTGAAAGTTACTATTCATCAGTAAAAAAATTAGGGTTCTAAAATTTTTTTACTATTTTTTCATTGCATTTATGGATGTTCTAAATTTTTAGGGGATGATCCGGAGAGATGGATCTTTGCCATCACAGAGTACTTTTCATTCCTTAACACACTCGATGATCATCGTTTGTGGATTGTAGGTTTTAATTTGGTAGGCGTGGCGGCGGAGTGGTTTCAATGGATGTCATGGAATGGTTTGATTACCACTTGGGATAGGTTTGTGGAGAGTGTTAAAAACCATTTTGGGCTGTCAAAATATAAAGACCTGTGAGGGGCTTTGTCAAAGCTGTTGCATTTAGGGACAGTCAAGGATTACCAACAGGAATTTGAAAAGCTAATGAAGAGGGTTACGGATATACCGAACTCTTTACTCATCTCCTTTTATATTTATGGGCTTAAGCTGCACTTGCAGCGGGAATTGTTAGTATTAAAACCTATGACCCTGGGCTACGTGTTTTTGTTGGCGCGTAACATTGATGCCCGTTTTGAGGCAATTATAGAGAAAGAGCAGAACACTAAAGAGAAATCAGACACCACTCTATCATGCCAAGTGAAGAAGCTTCGCTTGTGGTTAAAGGGCCTTTAGATGCTAGCGAATATACCCTTCTATCTTTGCGAAGTGAAGACCCTAATTTTTAGAACCAAGAAAATAGGGTTGAATATGTGAGAGCCTTATATGTTGTACCGTTTGAAGTGATCTTTGCAGGGCCTCTTAATGAGGTTAGTAGCGTGATAGACGATGTTTTTGATATTGGTGAGAGTAACGTGGAAAGTATGCAGGTTCGTGGCAAGTTTGCCAAATTTTCTGAAGATAAGGGAAGTGTGGAAAAGGTACTTAGTGCAACAAAGTTACAAGAAGGTGGGACCTCTCATTTGGCATATTCTGCATATCACCTTGAGGGCAAGGTAAATTTTGAAGGAGTTGGGAATGTTACGGCCTCGGCAGCTGACGTAGAAAGAAGGAAAATAGTTAAGTATTATGTCCAAGGTAGCGGAAGGCGGAAAAGGGTGTTGTGTTATATCCAAGGCAGCGGAAGGCGAAAAAGGAAAAAGAATGTTGGCTGCAGCAGAAGAAGACGAGACTGCGCTCTTTTGAGAGCCTCAGTATTCGCCCTCTACAATCTTGGTCCTGGTTTTTTTGCTCAAGGAAGAATATGGGATCCCGGAATTACGAGTGCTTTTCAAGACAACACCTTGAGGCCAAGGTGGTTTTGAAGGAGTGAGGAATGATACGCCTGGCCTGAGCTCATGGATTATTTAGCTATTAGGGTTTTACCCTACTTTGTCTTATAAATACTCTTATACTATTTAGTTTATAATAAATCAATCAAGTTTGTCAAGTAAATCTCTAGTCTTCTTCTCTATCTTCTTAAGGAGCTAGCACACGCTAAAAGTGGTGCCCTATCCCGATACAACCCGTTAGGGGTCGTATCACGTTGCGTACTCGTGATTATTAAATTATTAATAAATTATAAAATCCAACGATTTCAACTCCACATATAGGTAATCTCTCTATTAACACTACTCCTTATATCATTGCTAAATGTTCTAGAAAGGTTTGGTTGGATCCAAGGTAATGCTTGGAGAAGACATACATCTTTTGCTTTTATAAAATTTTCTACTCAGGAACAAGTAGCTCAAGTTGGTGCATGCATAATACCCACCGCCCTTCTTAACAACATCAACATCAAGTGTAGTAAACCAACTATATCTTTAATTGATACGTTAGTAACACTTGGTCATAAATAATAACCTAACTTCAATAAATAATGGCCATATTGTTATCATAACATAGCTTTGCATAAGCAAGTGCACATTTCATTATTTTAACAAATTTGGAAGAAAACACACTCCCAGCTTGAGTGTAGAGTATGGATACTACATGCTTCCTAAACATGAATAAAAGTAAAAAATGATTAGCTTGCATTAAGCTTGAGCATGGCACACGCTCTGCATCAATCTATATATCTGAAAGATATGATTGATTGCTTGATTATTATTAATAAAAGCCAACCTATATATAGGATACAACAGGATATTATAGACTTTGGGCTTAGGCCAATGGGCCGATTACATTAAATATAATATGTACTCTAATACGCCCCAGCAGTTGGAGCGGGAGTTTTGCGGACGCTCAAACTGGATCTGAAATAAGCAAATAATAGGTATAGAAGACCTTTTGTGAAGATATATGCGTACTAAAATCGTGAAGGGACATGAAGAACTCGAACATGACCTACTGCTACTTTTCCACGAACAAAATGAATGTCAATCTCTATATGTTTGGTGCGCTGATGTTGTACAGGGTTTGCAGACATGTATACAACACTGACATTATCACAGTAGACCAAGGTCCCTGTGAAAAGTGAGGTATGAAGCTCACAAAGGAGGTTGCGAATCTAAGATGTCTCAGCTATAACATTAGCAACCCCGCGGTATTCAGCCTCAGCACTAGAACGAGAAAACGTGTCCTGACGTTTGGAGGACCACGTCAAGAGGTTGTCACCAAGAAAAACACAGTATCTAGAAGTAGATCGGCGCGTAGCTGGACAACCTGCCCAGTCAGCATCGGAGTATGCAATAAGCTGTGATGTAGTAGACCGAAGTAGCTGTAATCCAAGATTAGTGGTTCCTCGAAGATAACGAAGAACATGTTTCATAGCATTAAGGTGTGGCTCTCAAGGATCATGCATGTAAAGACATAACTGTTGAATTGCATATGACAAATCTGGTCGAGTAAAGGTAAGGTACTGAAATGATCCGGCAAGGCTGCGATATAAAGTATGATTAGTGACCGGTGATCCTTCAGGTCCAAGCTTCTTCTCGGTGTCAATTAGAGTCCTGCAAAGATTATAATTAAGCATCTATGCTTGCTCAAGAATCTCGGTAGCATATTTTGTCTGTGACAAGAATATGCTACAGGTAGTACGCGTGGCAGATATACCAAGAAAATAGTTGAGTGGGCTAAGGTTTGTCATATCAAACTCTGCATGTAGTAAAGAGATGATACGTTACAGGAGTGAAGTAGAAGAAGCTGTAAGAATGATATCATCCACATATAGTAGTAAGTAAGCGGTGTCTTGCCCCTTGTAAAAGATGAAAAGAGACGAGTCAGTTTTGCTGTGACAGAAACCAGCTCGAATAACATAGCTAGAAAATTGTTGAAACCAAGCTCGGGGGGTCTGCTTGAGGCCAGAATGCGACTTTTGTAGAAGGCAAACATAATCAGAATGAGCTGAATCAGTAAATCCTAGTGGTTGGTGCATGTAAACTGTCTTTGTAAGATGGCCATGAAGAAATGCATTCTTCACGTCTAACTGATGAATAGGCCATTGTCGAGAAACTGCAAGGCTAAGAACAGTCCGTATGGTAGCAGGTTTGACAACAGGGCTAAATGTCTCATCGCAGTCGATGCCTTGTTGTTGACTACGACCATTTGCAACTAGTCGAGCTTTGTACCGATTTAAGGACCCGTCCGCATTATATTTGTGTTTGTACAACCACATAGAGCGGACAATGTTGACATTTGGTGGGCGAGGAACAAGTACCCATGTGTTATTGTCAATGAGAGCTTTATATTCGTCACACATAGCTTGTTTCCAGTTAGGATCTCGAAGGGCATGGAAAGGAGACTTGGGGATAGGGGAGGAGGTGGTAACATGTAAGTTGTATTTGGGGTTAGCTTTCACAATCCCGACTTTAGAGCGTGTGACCATAGGGTGTTGCGAGGTGGGTGGTGGTGGTGGTGGTGGGGTGGTTGGTGGTGTCGGTGTTGTTTGTGGTGATGGTGTTGATAGAGGAGTTGGAGGTGTTGATTGTGGAGTTGTTTGTGGATTTGTTTGTGGGGTTTTGAGTAAGTATGTGAGGTAATTAGGCTAAGTGTAATGGGGAATGTCGGAGATTAAATCATCTAAAAATTGGTATGAAGGGGGGGTTTAGTTGGAGTCATGGAGCCGAAAGGAAAGACAGTTTTATCAAATGTAACATGACGAGAAATGATGATTTTGTTGGTGTTCAGGTCAAGGCACCGGTATCCACGATGATTGTAAGCGTACCCGAGAAAGATAGATGGTGGTTGTGCGAGGGGCAAATTGTGTGGTTGTAAAGGAGTAAGGGTAACAAAGGCATCGAAACAGTGCGAATGAGGGTGTAAGAGGGTTGGTTTGTTAAATAATTTTGTGTAGGGATGACATTGTTATGAAGGTAGAGGGGGAGGAAATAAGTAAGTAAGGTGGCAAAGTGAGTAGTGCTATCGAGCCCAATACACGGGATGAAGAACGGCCTGAAAGAGGAGATGAACTTACTACGTTTATTACAATACGAATCATGCCGCTCAATAGAGATTTACCATATAGATGAGCAATTACGTGGACATGAGAAACGAATTGAATGCCATTATGGCAAATAATTCATGAGGGAGTTTGGTTGTCAAATACTCTATCATGATCACATTGAACAGCTTTGATATCACCGTTGAATTGGGTTTTTATAAAGGCACAAAGTGTAGAAGTTTTACTGAGGAGCGCATAATTTTCTGTAAAGTGGGTAGACCCATAAAAAATATGAATAGTGATCTAAGAAAAGAACATAGTATTTATATCCACTCATGCTAGAGACAGGAGATGTCAAAAGGTCTGAGTGAATAATGTCAAAGGGGATGTAACAATAGAGGTAGATCGTAAAAAGGGAAGTTTTGTTTGTTTGCCTAACTGACAGGCACGACACAAGTGTTGACTGTTTTTATTTTTATTATAAGATACAAGGCCACGTGACGACAGTGTTTGAATTACAGCGTCAACAGGGTGACCAAGAGGTTGATGCCAAATGAAATGGTTATTAGTAAGTAGGGCGAAGGCTGAGGTGGCTACGTGTAAAGGATATAGATCACCCGTGCTGTCACAACGAAGAAGGGTTTGACGGGTATGATAATCTCGTATAGTAAAACCATATGGATCAAAATCAATGGAGCATTTATTATCGTTGGTGCATTTTCATACTGAAATAAGGTTTTTAATGATATTGGGTGTGACAAGAACATTTCTAAGGTGGAGGGGACGATATGGATTAGGGATTTGTAAATGACCAGAGTGGGTGACAGGTATTGATGATCCATTTCCGACAATAAATTAATGAAAATTACGATTAAGAAAAGATGTTTGAAGTTTATCAGTGTGAGATGAAAAGTGAGAAGTTGCTCCGGTATCCATATACCATTGCTGATCATGAGAAGCCACAATTTTTTTTGATGAACAGTAACGCATGGATGAAAAGTAGCGCTTGGATGAGTGTCAGATGAACAGTGTTTAATGAACAGTAATTTTCTTATAAATACTCTTATACTATTTAGTTTATAATACATCAATCAAGTTTGTCAAGTAAATCTCTAATCTTCTTCTCTATCCTCTTAAGAAGCTCGAACACGCTAAAAGTGGTGCCATATCCCGATACAACCCGTTAAGGGTCGTATCACATTGCGTACTCGTGATTATTAAATTATTAATAAATTAAAAAGAAAGGTTTGGTTGGATCCAAGGTAATGCTTGGAGAAGACATACATCTTTTGCTTTTATAAAATTTTCTACTCAGGAACAAGTAGCTCAAGTTGGTGCATGCATAATACCCACCGCCTTCTTAACAACATCAACATCAAGTGTAGTAAACCAGCCATAGCTATAATTGATACGTTAGTAACACTTGGTCATAAATAATAACGTAACTTCAATAAATAATGATCATATTGTTACCATAACATAGCTTTGCATAAGCAAGTGCACATTTCATTATTTTGATGGTTTTATACTTTCATAACAATTATATTAAACCATAACAGCAAAGCATAGAATAGCGGAAGCAAATAAAGGATCAAATAACATGTTTGAATAATTAACCGAATTAG